>JARQOD010004895.1:0-25176 GCA_033576555.1 Oophaga sylvatica
GGCAACCTAGCAAGATATGCAGCAATACTCTGAACCTCAGTGGCAAGCTGATCCACACGGCCAGACAACTGTGCAAACTCCATTGGGAGAAAAGATCCTCCCCAGCACCCAGAGATACAGAGGGAAAAAAAAAAAAAAAATGCAACAAACAGAAAAATATCTCTGACAACTTTTCTTCCTTCAAAATATTTTTTCCCTTCTGTGAGTACCATATAATTTTTATGGCCGGTGATACTGTTATGTTACGGTAGCTGAGGAGTGCAGGCAAAAAAGGAAATACACCAGAGCAGTTGGAATCTATGAGATTGCAGTACCCTGACTAACCACCACAACTAGAGGCAGCCGTGGAGCGTTCCTACGTTGGTCCTAGACGCCTCGTCACAGCCTGAGAAACTAACTACACCTAAAGATAGATATAGGAAAGCTATCTGCCCCGGAGCAGAACCCCAAAGATAATAGAAAGCCCCAAACATGTAATGGCGGTTAGACAAGAGGAAATACTGACACAGAAAGAAAATAGTATGAGCAAACGCTGGGGCCCAAACTATCTAAATAGAAAAGGACAGGAAGGGTACTTACTGCAATCCCAGAAAACCCTGAAAAACACCAACTCTACTAATTTCAAAATCACCTGAGATCACACGACCTCTACCACCTAAATTAGTTCTCTGGTGTAAAAAAAACAGCAGCCACTGAAAAAACTGGAAAAAGCAAAAGTACAAAACTCAGTGGCTGGACTAAACTGAGAGGGCAAAAGCCCCCGGAGGGGACCCAGAAGGCCCCCACAGAAGGGCAGGACCAAATGCAAAAATATAGCAAAAACACAAAATAAGAAATTGTCTTATCTGATAGCAGGAGATGCAGACACGACACAGCAGGCTACAAGGGAAACTGGAAAGAAGGATTCAGACCAGAACAATTGATCACCGGCAACCCTGATGGGAAAATGATTCCCTTAAATAAGACCAATCAGTAACACCTGATTCCCAGTCTTCACAATCCTCACTAGTACCGCTTGTAACCACCAGAGGGAGGCTCTGCTCAGAACTCATCTCAAACCCATTCACAACAGTTTTGTGTAGCAAGACAGTCGTAAAAACAGTCAAAGTTAGATAAATGGTCAAAAAATGTTTGTGAGTAATCAAGTCCAAGAATTTTCAGATGACCTGACTTTTCAGGAACATTTGTGGGGTCCACACTCTGGGGTGTACAGATGTGGGTACGTGGACGAGAATTTGTTGGAATAGTAGTTTGGTATGTGAGAGATCAAGACCTAGAATTAATTTTCAGATGACGTGACTTTTCTGGAACATTTGTGGGCTCCACACTCTGGGGTGTACAGACGTGGGTACGTGGACGAGAATTTGTTGGAATAGTAGTTTAGTATGTGATTGATCAAGTGTTTGGAATTAATTGTGGAAAGGGGTAAAATGGGATCTACTAATGATAATATACTCTATTACTTGTTCCAAATTACTCTACTGCGGCCTCTAAACAGAAAATAAAAATTATATAAAAAAAACTAATAATTGTAGGTGGTGTGGTAGGTCTCAAAGCAGTGGGAGATACAAAGGCCTGGTTGGGTGTCATGGGTGTATCGCCACAAGGATCGTCGCGATTACACACTCTGACTTCTCACAGCTGAGTTGCTGTTTCTTTGTGTTTGGTAATGAGGGAGTTAATTTTACCTAGCTCTTTGCTAAGACTAGGTCCAGCCTCGCCCGGCTGCTTTTGATTATGTTCTAATTAGATTCCTTCATATACCTGCCAGTCTGCTTGTTAGATGCCGGTGAAAGCCTTTATGTAGTCTAGCAGACTGGATCGGTTCTGAGAATACTTAAGCTAAGAGCTCTTTAGTTGTTTTTACTCTTATAGCTTATAGTTTATCTCTGAGACCTTAGGTGTTCCTACTGTGTGTGAGTGTTGTATGTAAGACTTTATTTACTTTATTTCTTGTCTTTCTTGTATGTCTTTCTGTTCATTAACCGTTACCTGTTCATTCCCTTTGGTGGTAATCAGGGTTCTTCTTAGGACTAGATTACAGTTGGCAGGGATTGATAGGAGACAGGGTTTACGCTGGTGGCCTGGACCTCTGTACCTTTAACAGTACCTCCAGGTAGAGGGATTAGTTAGGACCCCAGTTTAGGGTCAGCATAGACCCTGGTCATCCTCTAGCCGGAGACAGCGTATAACGGATTCCGTATTGACCCACTGGACTTTCTGTCAGGTAATTCTATGTTATCATATATCTATGCGCATGTTATATTGTATGTTGCCCTTTTGATATAGATTACTGTCATCACATATATATATATCTGCTATACAGCGTGACATTTTCACCGGCCTTACTAAAGATTCTCTCCAGCTGTCATGGATCCAGTAGCCCAGCTGGCCCGGCAGTTGCAGGGGTTGTCCATGGAGTTTGCAGACATTAAGTCCAAGGTTTTGTTCCCCCCGGAGCAAACCAGATCTGAACCTAAGGTTGCTGTCCCGGACAGGTTCACTGGTGGGCGGGACAAATTTTTTACTTTCCGGGAGGCATGTAAATTGTACTTTCGGCTGCGGCCTCGGTCATCTGGGAGTGAAGAGCAGAGGGTGGGAATTGTTATCTCGCTCTTACAAAAGGAAACCCTCAATCTTGGGCGTTCTCTATTCCTCCAGGCTCCCCAGATCTCCAGTCAGTGGATCGATTTTTTACTGCCCTGGGTCTGGTATATGATGATCCGGATCGAGTTTCCCTTGCTGAAACAAAGTTACGTAAAATACGGCAAGGAAATCGTCCAGCGGAGGAATATTCTTCTGAGTTCCGTAGATGGGCAACAGATACTCAGTGGAATGACCCAGCTCTTAGGAGCCAGTTTTGTCAAGGGTTGTCTGACAAATTAAAAGATGTGTTGGCTCAGTATGATTCTCCTCCATCACTGGAGGCTGCTATGGCCCTCGCTATTCGCATGGATAGACGAATTCGGGGAAGACGCGAGGTAACTCCGCCTCCCGTGATGACTCCACCTACTACTAAAGTCCCTTATACTGAGGTTCCCCTGGTCTGTTCTGAGGAACCCATGCAGTTGGGAGGGACATCTTTTTGTAGGAGGGAATCGGCGGTGCACCGCAAGACTAGAAGGTGTTTCTTTTGCGGGAGAGAGGGACATTTTGTTGGGGGGTGTCCATCCCGGGCCTCTTTGAGCAAAGGAGTTAACCTGGGAGTGTGTATTTCGTCCCCAAATCCCTCTCAGTTTCTCGTGCCTGCGGAGGTGGTGATTGGTACTAGAACTGAGAGGATTTCTGTTTTTCTTGATAGTGGGTCCGGGGCTAATCTGGTGGACGCTCGGTTTGCCCAGGTGCATGGTATGCAACTGAGTGTATTGGCCAAACCGGTCCCTATAGTCTCTATTGATTCTAGACCTCTCGGTCAAGGTAGCTTGGTACAAGCTGTTCATAACATAGATCTTCGAGTAGGGGCAAGACATAAAGAGCAATTGTCTTGTTATGTGTTGGGGGTCTACCTACTCCTATTGTGTTGGGACTTCCTTGGTTGGCTAAACATAACCCAGTGATTGATTGGCAATCCGGAAAGATAAGCCAGTGGGGTGAATTTTGCAGGAATAACTGCATGAGCACGGTCATCGGTGCGGTTGTGCCTAGGACTTTGTCTCCTTTTCTGGAGGACTTTGGGTGATGTTCTCAGAGGAGGGGTGTAAAGAGTTACCTCCTCATCGCGCATATGACTGCTCAATAAAGTTGCTTCCTGATGCCTTATCTCGTACTTTCCCAGGGTTGCTTCCTGATGCCTTATCTCGTACTTTCCCAGGGGCCGGGAAGACGGATGATCCGGTTCCTATTCCTCAGGAGGGAGTTGTAGTGTCAGCTGTATGCTCTGAGCTTGAGGGGGAGGTATTGGGGGCTCAGGGGGACGCCCCGGTGGGACTTCCAGGGAGACTGATAGTTCCAGATCGGTTAAGACTGAAGGTTACGGGGAACCGTTACAAACGGATGGCTGATAGGGGGAGAGTTTCTGGTCTAGATCTGAAGGTGAACGATCTAGTTTGGTTGTCTACCAGGAATATAAAACTTAAAGTTTCCTCCTGGAGGTTGGGTCCCAGATTCATCGGGCCGTACAGGATCAGTTCCATAATTAATCCTGTGGCATTTCGTCTGGACCTCCCTCCTACATTTAAAATTCATAATGTGTTTCACAAGTCATTACTTAAAAAGTATGTGGCACCAGTCATACCGTCACCTCTACCTCCGCCTTCAGTGGTGGTCAATGATAACGTGGAATTTCATGGGTCGAAAATCATTGACTCACGTCTCAGTCGCCGATCCCTTCAGTACTTGGTTCATTGGAGGGGGTATGGTCCTGTGGAGAGGACGTGGGTCCCTGCGTCTGATGTTAACGCAGATCGATTGGTTCGGACCTTTCACACAACTCACCCGGGCAGACCTGGCCCTGAGGGTCCGGAGTCCCCTCGTAGAGGGGGGGGTACTGTCATGGGTGTATCGCCACAAGGATCGTCGCGATTACACACTCTGACTTCTCACAGCTGAGTTGCTGTTTCTTTGTGTTTGGTAATGAGGGAGTTAATTTTACCTAGCTCTTTGCTAAGACTAGGTCCAGCCTCGCCCGGCTGCTTTTGATTATGTTCTAATTAGATTCCTTCATATACCTGCCAGTCTGCTTGTTAGATGCCGGTGAAAGCCTTTATGTAGTCTAGCAGACTGGATCGGTTCTGAGAATACTTAAGCTAAGAGCTCCTTAGTTGTTTTTACTCTTATAGCTTATAGTTTATCTCTGAGACGTTAGGTGTTCCTACTGTGTGTGAGTGTTGTATGTAAGACTTTATTTACTTTATTTCTTGTCTTTCTTGTATGTCTTTCTGTTCATTAACCGTTACCTGTTCATTCCCTTTGGTGGTAATCAGGGTTCTTCTTAGGACTAGATTACAGTTGGCAGGGATTGATAGGAGACAGGGTTTACGCTGGTGGCCTGGACCTCTGTACCTTTAACAGTACCTCCAGGTAGAGGGATTAGTTAGGACCCCAGTTTAGGGTCAGCATAGACCCCGGTCATCCTCTAGCCGGAGACAGCGTATAACGGATTCCGTATTGACCCACTGGACTTTCTGTCAGGTAATTCTATGTTATCATATATCTATGCGCATGTTATATTGTATGTTGCCCTTTTGATATAGATTACTGTCATCACATATATATATATCTGCTATACAGCGTGACATTGGGATGGGCATGTGAGGAAATAGTACCGGGAATCACTCCGTTTGCCATGCTTCCTGCAAACCCGGCATTGTTTTTGAGGATACCGTTGGGTGGGAGTGACAGGGACAGGGTGAGGAAAATGGTGCTCTGCAAGTCTCCGGGAATCCTCAGACTCAAAGGCTTCCCCCGGTGCCATTGAGTCAAACATGAGGTCCTCAATAATTTTTTCCTGAAACTGGAGGAATAGTGAGGGGTCCTTGGGATTTTTTGTACATGACAAAGCTGTTGTATGTGGCAGTTTGGATAAGGTAGATTGCCACCTTTTTGTACCCGGCCCTGGTCTTCCGTTTGACCAGGTATGGTTGCAGAACCTGGTCTGATAAGTCAACGCCACCCATAAATTTATTATAGTCTGGAACACAGACCGGTTTTTCCTTGTCCTTGGTGTCACCCCTCTCTCTGACCGTCACAGTGGTGTCCGCATGCAGTGTGGTCAGCATGTAGACGTCCTTCCTGTCATTCCACTTCACTGCAAGATGGTCACTTGCGAGTGAGACTGACGCCCCCTTTTCCAAACGTCTGGACACCAACTGTGACGGAAACCCCACTCTGTTTTTCCTGACTGTCCCCCAGGCCCCTGTATTTGCAGCGTGGAGGGATTTATATAGGGGGACGCTTGTATAATAGTTGTCCATATACACATGGTACCCTTGACTTAGGAAAGGTGTCATTAGCTCCCACACAATTTTGTCTAGGATGCCAATTGTCTGGGGGCAGTTTGGGGGGTTTATTTGGCGGTCCCTACCTTCATGAATTAGGAAGGTGGAAGGGTACCCTGATGAGCTCTCACACGTTTTGAATAGTTTGATTCCGTATTTGGCACGTTTGGAGGGATAAATTGGCGGAAAAACAGACGGCCCTTGTAGCTCATCAATGACTCGTCGACTGCCACATTTTTCTCTGGGGTATAGGAATTTAGAAATTAAGTTTGTAGGAGGGAAATTAGGGGTCTCAATTTATTTAGCCGATCATAATTGGGGTCAGTTCTTGGGGGGCTTGGGAATTGTCACTGAAGTGGAGAAATCTCATCAGGCTTCATAACGGACTCGGGACATGACGGCTGCAAATACAGGGGTGCTGTGGACAGCTTTTGTTGCCCAGTGAGAGCGGAGTGTGTTTTTTTTTACTAAACCCATATTCAGGGTAAGGCCTAAAATTTTTTTTTATTTCGAGGACATTTGTGGGGATCAGGAATGAAAGGCAGTGGGTTTTTGGGAAATGTACTGTCGGGCATATAGGTTTGTTTGGTGGACGAATAATTCTAGGACTTCGGGGCTAATGAAAATTTTGAAAAAATCAGTGGAGGTAAAATTGGCGACATCTACTCTTATTCCAGGAACAGAAGGAAAAGGGGGAAAATGAGGTGTCATTATACCACAGCGATGGGGGGACTGCGGTACTTGGTCCTGCCTCTGAAGCTTCAGCAGTGACGACTGACTCCGCTACCATCGGGCTGGGGATCCCATGGAGGAAGAGTCGTTGTCACTGTCAGAAAGCTGCACAGCTTCAGAGGCAGATTCTGTTTCACTGCTGGAGCTGCCGGAGGAAAGCAGGCTGTACGCTTGCTCCACGCTGAAAGTTCTGTGGGACATTTTATTTATTTCCCTGTGTGAAGAAACCAGATTGAATCTTAATTTCCCAGACCACCATGTTTTTGTAAACCCACAAGAATTGACTTTTTATCTGTATATTGGCTTGTGGATTTAAGTGTTTGTCTGGTGGGTCAAGAAGACAGTCTTGCAAGCTGATATACTATTTAACATACTGTGTAAATCAATAGTGCCTTGTACATAGTGGGTGTTAATCTTCGTCTATTGATGTGTACTGATATGCAAATTGTGTATTGTATTATGAAACTAGTTTGTTGACTTCTAAAGTAAAGAGGGAAAAGAATAGGGTGAACTGAAGGACACTGGGTAAATCTAAAAATAGCTTACATGTCTCGGGTATAAAGAAGACTCAAGAGACAGAGAGCAGTTCAGACCTCATCTCATCACACAGAGCTACCAGTCGGCCATTCTGCACAAGACTCAACGGACCAGAGACAGGACTGCAGCTATTTCATCATGGCACCATCACGATGGACATAGATCTACGATTCTATGGGAATCAACCTAGGAGTTTTCGGTTCCGGTTGGAAGGACACAGATCTGATCCAGTGATCATTTCTGAATCATGGATATGTTTGGAGAAAGCCAGGTTTTGGGACCCGCTGGTCACCTGGTTCCATGGAGATGGTCGGATAAGCCAGGTGGTGACTCTTGTGTCAACTGGCTTTGGACCTTGTATGGACAGTATGGACTGTCAACTCCCTACGCTTGTCGTTATCTCTTCTCTGTGTGTATATCACAGGTGGAATATCGACCCTGGGAGCTCTGACGTAACATCTAACGTTATCCAGGCGAGTCAGCGGAAGGGTTGGGCCCTGTAATGTGCACCATCTTGGGGGTAATTGCTGGGAATGTTCTGTTTGCTATTGAGCGTTGTGGTTCAATAAAGCATTGCCACACTGTTTTACCCTAACCCTGCGTTGTCTGTGTAGTATGTTGCCCACGGGGAGATAGAGCGGGCGTTCAGTTGTATGAGCCCTGGTCCATGCAGTCTTTCTAAAGGCAGCCAGGCCAGCAGACAAGAGCACCCACTGACCCCGTTTCTCCTCACCCTGCCTAATGAAATACTAACCCTAATCTAACTCTAGTATTTTTTTTCCTCCTAACCCTAACTGCAAAAAAATTGTTAAAATTTTTTTTTAAAAAAAAAATATACTTTTTTTTATAATCCCCTGACAATGGGGATGGGTATGCGGGGATTACGGAGAACGGGGGGGGTAATTTGATTTTTAGGAAGCTTGCGGACACTGAAATCATTTTTTTCACTGACAGGGCAGCAATTCAGCTGTAGCATATCTCTCTTCTCTCCCAGAACAACTACAAGGAGAGAAGAGAGAAAGCACAGCCCCAGTGCTGCCATATTTACAAATATTGGGGGTTTTGATTACTGTGATAGGGTCTACCAGAGTAATCAAAATCCAACAGCAGATGAGAAAATTCTCATTGGTTGCCGGGCGGCAGATCTTGGAGGGGGCACTGCGCATGCGCCCGCCATTTTCTTTCTTCCGAAGGAAGTAGGGGGACCAGGGAACCACTGTATCAGCACATAAAGCTACAGTAGGGGGCTTCGTAGGACCGGGGACCTAATTTCTCCCCTCTCATCAGAGGGGAGTGAAATAAAAAAAAATTTTTGTTGTGGTCGCAATTATACTGTTAATAACGGTGATCGCAACGCTGGGGTCGGTAAATACCGACCCGAATCATGTTCTCTGGGGTCTCGACTACCCCCGGCAGCCCAGAACCCAGAGAAAATCGCCAACCCCCTCCCCCCCTCTCCGGCAGATCACAGCGGGCGCACTACGCATGCGCCTGCCCTTTTCTGACTGGAAGATGGTGGCACCCACCGGGGAGGCAGGAGGGCTGAGCCACAGCAATTACACCTTTTCTCTGGGAGTTTCCTGTCTGTTATCCTTTCTTTAGTCTGTTTAGGGTAACAGGTATTTTCCTTTATTCATCTGTCTGCCCAATCACCTTTCAGGTGCGGCTTTATATATTTCCCCCTGCTGGTATTATATGATGGTGATATTTTCATTTGGATGTCCAGCCATACTGCCGTTGTTTATGCCAGTCAGTGATAGACCAGCTAGGGTTTATCTCTCTGCTGATTATTCTTTTCACCCTGCACCTATCTTCTGTTTCTAGTTTAGGCAGTAGGCAGCATACTCTCCAGCAGTACGGACCTTATCTCATTTTGTGGTTTGTTTTCACTCACTCTGGGATCTCTTTCTATCTCTGCACTCCTTCCCTTCAGTAGGTAATTTACACTCTGCTCTGCCCTCCGGTTCCTTAGGAGGAATGTGAAGCACCGGACGGCCTTTCAGGCAGCACAGGTCCGAGCGGACATAGTACAGTCTGATGTTAGGGCTATTCCAGCTCACATAGGAACCACTAGGTCAGAATCTCCAGTCTGTACAGGCACCAGCAGGGTCAGCTGCAGTTTCTAGTGTTTTACCTATTTACCCCTGTGAGTTGTTACACAATCAGAATACCGGTGTGACGGAGACACTGAAGACATGGGGCCAATACAGACCAGGTCCTGGCAGCGGAGCAGAGGGAGTACTGGGCTGCTGGGACAGGGGCCCTGAGGGGCCACACTGAGGCCATAATCATAGGGAGGAAGGTACAGGAGCCCTGAGGGGCCCACTCTGACGCCATATCCATAGGGGGAGGAAGGTACAGGAGCGAGGGGCCACCTGAGATTCATAGGGAGGAAGGTACAGGAGCCCTGAGGGGCCACACTGAGGCCATGCCATAGGGAGGAAAGTACAGGAGCCTGAGGGGCCACACTGAGGCCATGCCACAGGGAGGAAGGTACAGGAGACCTGAGGGGCCACACTGAGGCCATATCAAGGGAGGAAGGTACAGGAGAGCCCTGAGGGGTCATACAGAGGTCATTCATAGGCAGGAAGGTACAGGAACCCTGAGGGGCCACATTGAGGCCATGTCATAGGAGGAAGGTACAGGAGCCAGGAGGGGCCACACTGAGGTATGTCATAGGGAGGGAGGTACAGGAGACCTGAGGGCCACACTGAGGCCATGTCATAGGGAGGGAGGTACAGGAGCCCTGAGGGGCCACACTAGACCATATCATAGGGAGGAAGGTACAGGAGCCCTGAGGGGCCACACTGAGGCCATATCATAGGGAGGAAAGTAGAGGTGACCTGAGGGGCCACACTGAAGCCATTCATAGGGAGGAAAGTACAGGTGACCTGAGGGGCCACACTGAGGCCATATGATATGGAGGAAAGTACAGGTTCCCTGAGGGGCCACACTGAGGCCATGTCATAGGGAGGAAGGTACAGGAGACCTGAGGGGCCACACTGAGGCCATGTCATAGAGAGGAAGGTACAGGAGCCCTGAGGGGCCACACTGAGGCCATGTCATAGGGAGGAAGGTACAGGAGCCCTGAGGGGCCACACTGAGGCATGTCATAGGGAGGAAGGTACAGGAGCCCCACTGAGGCCATGTCATAGGGAGGAAGGTACAGGAGCCCTGAGGGGCCACACTGAGGTCCATGTCATAGGGAGGAAGGTACAGGAGCCCTGAGGGGCCACACTGAGGCCATGTCATAGGGGGAAGTACAGGAGCCCTGAGGGGCCACCCTGAGGCTATGTCATAGGGAGGAAGGTACAGGAGCCCTGAGGGGCCACACTGAGGCCATGTCATAGGGAGGAAGGTACAGGAGCCCTGAGGGGCCACACTGAGGTCATGTCATAGGGAGGAAGGTACAGGAGCCCTGAGGGGCCACACTGAGGCCATGTCATAGGGAGGAAGGTACAGGAGCCCTGAGGGGCAACACTGAGGCCATGTCATAGGGAGGAAGGTACAGGAGACCTGAGGGGCCACACTGAGGTCATGTCATAGGGAGGAAGGTACAGGAGCCCTGAGGGGCCATACTGAGGCCATGTCATAGGGAGGAAGGTACAGGAGACCTGAGGGGCCACACTGAGGCCATGTCATAGAGAGGAAGGTACAGGAGCCCTGAGGGGCCACACTGAGGCCATGTCATAGGGAGGAAGGTACAGGAGCCCTGAGGGGCCACACTGAGACCATGTCATAGGGAGGAAGGTACAGGAGCCCCACTGAGGCCATGTCATAGGGAGGAAGGTACAGGAGAGTCCTGGGGTGAAGACTGATACAGCAGCGGTCATGTGACATCAGATGTCACCACAAGATAAACAACTAAACTCCTCCATCATCATCATCCCAAACCAGCCGCATAAGGTTACAGAGCCTATCCCCTCCACTAATAGGAGGAGGGCGCCATCTGCAGGGAGTCTGTATGTTCTCCCGTGTTTGCACAGGTTTCCTCCCGCACTCCAGAGACTGATGGGGAATTAGATTGTGATGATGTCTGTACAGCGCTGAGGAATATGGTGGCGCCATATAAGCGAGGGACAGAAACACACACATACCTCCACCTGCAGAGCGGCGCCGCGTGTGCGGACAGGACCTGTGTGACGTCACAGTCATGTGATCAGTCACATGGGGAGGAGTCACATGATCGGGGGCGGAGCTCCAGGTGTCTCAGTGTCTGCAGGACTCTGCTGTGCTGGATGATGTCTAGTGTTATAGAGGAGGATGGAGCGGAGCCGCGTGTGTAATGTGTGCGGAGCGGAGCCGCGTGTGTAATGTGTGCGGAGCGGAGCCGCGTGTGTAATGTGTGCGGAGCGGAGCCGCGCGTGTAATGTGTGCGGAGCGGAGCCGCGCGTGTAATGTGTGCGGAGCGGAGCCGCGCGTGTAATGTGTGCGGAGCGGAGCGCGCGTGTAATGTGTGCGGAGCGGAGCCGCGCGTGTAATGTGTGCGGAGCGGAGCCGCGCGTGTAATGTGTGCGGAGCGGAGCCGCGCGTGTAATGTGTGCGGAGCGGAGCCGCGTTGTAATGTGTGCGGAGCGGAGCCGCGCGTGTAATGTGTGCGGAGCGGAGCCGCGCGTGTAATGTGTGCGGAGCGGAGCCGCGCGTGTAATGTGTGCGGAGCCGCGCGTGTAATGTGTGCGGAGCGGAACCGCTGTGTAATGTGTGCGGAGCGGAGCCGCGTGTGTAATGTGTGCGGAGCGGAGCCGCGTGTGTAATGTGTGCGGAGCGGAGCCGCGTGTGTAATGTGTGCGGAGCGGAGCCGCGCGTGTAATGTGTGCTGAGCGGAGCCGCGCGTGTGATGTGTGCGGAGCGGAGCCGCGCGTGTGATGTGTGCGGAGCGGAGCCGCGCGTGTGATGTGTGCGGAGCGGAGCGCGCGTGTGATGTGTGCGGAGCGGAGCCGCGCGTGTGATGTGTGCGGAGCGGAGCAGCGCGTGTGATGTGTGCGGAGCGGAGCCGCGCGTGTGATGTGTGCGGAGCGGAGCCGCGCGTGTAATGTGTGCGGAGCGGAGCCGCGCGTGTAATGTGCGCGGAGCGGAGCCGCGCGTGTCAATGTGCGCGGAGCGGAGCCGCGCGTGTAATGTGCGCGGAGCGGAGCCGCGCGTGTAATGTGCGCGGAGCGGAAGCCGCGCGTGTAATGTGTGCGGAGCGGAGCCGCGCGTGTAATGTGTGCGGAGCGGAGCCGAGCGTGTAATGTGTGCGAGCGGAGCCGCGCGTGTAATGTGTGCGGAGCGGAGCCGCGCGTGTAATGTGTGCGGAGCGGAGCCGCGCGTGTAATGTGTGCGGAGCGGAGCCGCGCGTGTAATGTGTGCGGAGCGGAGCCGAGCGTGTAATGTGTGCGGAGCGGAGCCACGCGTGTAATGTGGCGGAGCGGAGCCGCGCGTGTAATGTGTGCGGAGCGGAGCCGCGCGTGTAATGTGTGCGGAGCGGAGCCGCGTGTGTAATGTGTGCGGAGCGGAACCCTGCGTGTAATGTGTGCGGAGCGGAGCCGCGCGTGTAATGTGTGCGGAGCGGAGCCGCGCGTGTAATGTGTGCGGAGCGGAGCCGAGCGTGTAATGTTGCGGAGCGGAGCCGCGCGTGTAATGTGTGCGGAGCGGAGCCGCGCGTGTAATGTGTGCGGAGCGGAGCCGCGCGTGTAATGTGTGCGGAGCGGAGCCGCGTGTGTAATGTGTGCGGAGCGGAACCCGTGTGTAATGTGTGCGGAGCGGAACCCCGTGTGTAATGTGCGCGGAGCGGAACCCCGTGTGTAATGTGCGCGGAGCGGAGCCGCGCGTGTGTAATGTGTGCGGAGCGGAGCCGCGCGTGTAATGTGTGCGGAGCGGAGCCGCGCGTGTAATGTGTGCGGCGGAACCCGCGTGTGTAATGTGTGCGGAGCGGAGCCGCGCGTGTAATGTGTGCGGAGCGGAGCCGCGCGTGTAATGTGTGCGGAGCGGAGCCGAGCGTGTAATGTGTGCGGAGCGAGCCGGCGTGTAATGTGTGCGGAGCGGAGCCGCGCGTGTAATGTGTGCGGAGCGGAGCCGCGCGTGTAATGTGTGCGGAGCGGAACCCCGTGTGTAATGTGCGCGGAGCGGAACCCCGTGTGTAATGTGCGCGGAGCGGAGCCGTGCGCGTGTAATGTGTGCGGAGCGGAACCGCGCGTGTAATGTGTGCGGAGCCGCGCGTGTAATGTGAGCGAGCGAGCCGCGCGTGTAATGTGTGCGAAGCGGAGCCGCGCGTGTAATGTGTGCGGAGCAGAACCGCGCGTGTAATGTGTGCGGAGCGGAGCCGCGCTGTAATGTGTGCGGAGCGGAGCCGCGCGTGTAATGTGGCGGAGCCTCGTGTGTAATGTGTGCGGAGTGGAGCCTCGTGTGTAATGTGTGCGGAGCGGAGCCGCGCATGTAATGTGTGCGGAGCCTCGCGTGTAATGTGTACAGAGCGAAGCCGCGGTGTAATGTGTGCGGAGCGGAGCCACGTGTGTACAGTGCATGGCCAAAGTTTTGAGAATGACACAAATATTAATTTTTACAAAGTCTACTGCTTCACTTTTTCTAATGGCAATTTGCATTACTCCAGAATGTTATAAAGAGTGATCAGCTTAACAGCATTACTTGCAAAGTCAATATTTGGCTAGAAATGAACTTTATCCCCAAAACCATTTCAACTCATTGCAGCCCTGCCTTAAAAGGACCAGCTAACCTCTTTTCAGTGATTGCTCCATTAACACAGGTGTGGGTGTTGATGAGGACATGCTGGAGATCAATCTGTCATGATTAAGTAAGAATGACACCACTGGACACTTTAAAAGGAGGCTGGTGCTTGGCATCATTGTTTCTCTTCTGTTAACCATGGTTATCTCTAAAGAAACACGTGCAGTCATCATTGCAATGCACAAAAATGGCTAACAGGAAGAGTATCGCAGCTAGAAAGATTGCACCTCAGTCAACAATCTATCGCATCATCAAGAACTTCAAGGAGAGAGGTTCCATTGTTGCCAAAAGGCTCCAGGGCACCAAGAAAGACCAGCAAGCGCCAGGATCGTCTCTTAAAAGTGTTTCAGCTGCGGGATCGGGCTACCAGCAGTGCAGAGCTTGCTCAGGAATGGCAGCAGGCAGGTGTGAGTGCATCTGCACGCACTGTGAGGCGGAGACTCTTGGAGCAAGGCCTGGTCTCAAGGAGGGCAGCAAGAAGCCACTTCTCTCCAGAAAAAACATCATGGACAGACTGATATTCTGCAAAAGGTACAGGCAGTGGACTGCTGAGGACTGGGGTAAAGTTATTTTCTCTGATGAATCCCCTTTTCGATTGTTTGGGACATCAGGAAAACGCCTCATTCGGAGAGACAAGGTGAGCGCTACCACCAGTCTTGTCTCATGCCAACTGTTAAGCATCCTGAAACCATTCATGTGTGGGGTTGCTTCTCAGCCAAGGGAATCGGCTCTCTCACAGTCTTGCCTAAAAACACAGCCATGATAAAGAATGGTACCAGAATGTCCTCCAGGGCAACTTCTCCCAACCCTCCAAGAGCAGTTTAGCGATCAACAATGCCTTTTCCAGCATGATGGAGCACCTTGCCATAAAGCAAAGGTGATAACTAAATGGCTCAGGGAACAAAACATAGAGATTTTGGGTCCATGGCCTGGAAACTCCCAGATCTTAATCCCATTGAGAACTTGTGGTCAATCATCAAGAGACGGGTGGACAAACAAAAACCTAAAAATTCTGACAAAATGAAAGCATTGATTGTGCAAGAATGGACTGCTATCAGTCAGGATTTGGTCCAGAAGTTGATTGAGAGCATGCCAGGGAGAATTGCAGAGGTCCTGAAGAAGAAGGGTCAACACTGCAAATATTGACTTGCTGCATTAACTCATTCTAACTGTCAATATAAGCTTTTGTTACTCATATGTTTGCAATTATTATATTTCTGTCTGTGATAAAAACATCTGTCAAACACACATAAAAACCAAGGGCAGCAGATCACGTGAAAATATATATTTGTGTCATTCTCAAAACTTTTGGCCATGACTGTAATGTGAGCGGAGCCGCGTGTGTAATGTGTGCGGAGCGGAGCCTCGTGTGTAATGTGTGCGGAGCGGAGCCTCGTGTGTAATGTGTGCGGAGTGGAGCCTTGTGTGTAATGTGTGCGGAGTGGAGCCTTGTGTGTAATGTGTGCGGAGCGGAGCCTCATGTGTAATGTGAGCGGAGCCGCGTGTGTAATGTGTGCGGAGCGGAGCCTCGTGTGTAATGTGTGCGGAGTGGAGCCTTGTGTGTAATGTGTGCGGAGTGGAGCCTTGTGTGTAATGTGTGCGGAGTGGAGCCTCATGTGTAATGTGAGCGGAGCCGCGTGTGTAATGTGAGCGGAGCCTCGTGTGTAATGTGTGCGGAGCCGTGTGTAATGTGAGCGAGCCTCGTGTGTAATGTGAGCGGAGCCTCGTGTAGTAATGATGTGTGCGGAGCGGAGCCTCGTGTGTAATGTGAGCGGAGCCGCGTGTGTAATGTGTGCGGAGCCTCGTGTGTAATGTGAGCGGAGCCTCGTGTGTAATGTGAGCGGAGCCTCGTGTGTAATGTGAGCGGAGCCTCGTGTGTAATGTGAGCAGAGCCGCGTGTGTAATGTGTGCGGAGCGGAGCCTCATGTGTAATGTGAGCGGAGCCGCGTGTGTAATGTGTGCGGAGCGGAGCCTCGTGTGTAATGTGTTCGGAGCGGAGCTGCGCGTGTAATGTGCGCTTTGGAGAAATGGGGTCAGTGTTTGCTTTCGTCCGCTGGCCTGGCTGCCTTTAGAAAGACTGCGTGGACCAGGGGTCATACCACTGAACGCCCGCTCTATCTCCCCGTGGGCAACATACTACACAGACAACGCAGGGTTAGGGTAAAACAGTGTGGCAATGCTTTATTGAACCACAACACCATATAGAAAACAGAACATTCCCAGCAATTTCCCCCAACATGGTGCACATTACAGGGCCTCACCCTTCCGCTGACTCGACTAGATGATGGTAGATGATATGTCAGAGCTCCCATGGTCGATATTCCACCTGTGGTACACACACAGAGAGGGGCTAAAGAATTAATGGAAGATACGCTGGCAAAAGGTAGAAATATGTCTTGGGCTCTACTCTGTACACAGCGACACATGGAATTATCAACTAACATTAACCCCTTAGGCTGCTTTCACACATCAGTCTTTTGACGTCATTCATGATCCGGCGTGTTTTTAAAAAAACGCATCCGGTACCGGATGCGTTTTTTTACCATTGACTTTCATTAGCGCCGGATCGCGCCTGATGTCATTGCGTTGCATCCGTTTTTGGCCGGATCCGTCGGAAATGTACAAGACGCTGGCTGCAACGTTTTTTTTTTCCGGAGCCGCCTGATAGTGCCTGAATCGGCGCTTCAGGCGGCCGGAAACAATGCAAGTCTATGGAACCGGACCAGTGTTTTGTCAAAAAACTCATCCGGAATCCAATCTCTCTCTCTCCCCTCGCCCGGACATTCGTACCTGCATTTTAATTTTATCTTTCCGGGTTGAAAAGGTCAGGACGGATCCGGCAAAAAAAAAATGATCAGTTCATCAGTTTTTTTTAAATCAGCGCCGGATTCGTCCTATCAGGCATAGGACGGATTATGCCTGACACAAAAAGACTGATGTGTGAAAGTAGCCTTAGTGACACAAAATTTTCAGCTTAATGACCGGGCGAATTTTACAATTCTGACCACTGTCTCTTTATGAGGTTATAACTCTGGAACGCTTCAACGGATCCCGCTGATTCTAAGATTGTTTTCTTGTGACATATTGTACTTCATGTTAATTGTAATTTTTTTTTATATGACTTGCGCTTAAGTTTGAAAAAAATGGAAATATGGTGAAAATTTTGAAAATTTAGCAATTTTCAAACTTTAAATTTTTATGCCCTTAAATCAGAGAGATATGTCACACAATTTTTTAATAAATAACATTGTCCACATGTCTACTTTACATCAGCACAATTTTGGAAACAAAATTTTTTTTGTTACGAAGTTATAAGGGTTAAAATTGACCAGCGATTTCTCATTTTTACAACACCATTGTTTTTTAGGGACCACATCACATTTGAAGTCACTTTGAGGGTCTATATGATAGAAAATACCAAAAAGTGGCACCATTCTAAAAACTGCACCCCTCAAGGTGCTCAAAACCACATTCAAGAAGTTTATTAACCCTTCAGGTGCTTCACAGGAACTGAAGCAATGTGGAAGGAAAAAATTAACATTTAACTTTTTTTGCAAAACTTTACTTCAGAACCAATTTTTTTTATTTTCACAAGTGTTAAAAGAAAAAATAAACCACAAAATTTGTTGTGCAATTTCTCCTGCATACGCCGATACCCCATATGTGGGGGTAAACCACTTTTTGGGCGCACGGCAAAGGTCGCAAAGGAAGGAGCGCCGTTTGACTTTTTCAAGCAGAATTGGCTGGACGCCATGTCGCGTTTGTAGAGGCCCTGATGTGCCTAAACAGTGGAAACACCCCACAAGTGACCCCATTTTGGAAACTAGACCCCTTAAGGAACTTATCTAGATGTGTGGTGAACACTTTGAACCTCCAAGTGCTTCATAGAAGTTTATAACGTAGAGCCGTGAAAATAAAAAATTTTTTTTTCCTCAAAAATTATTGTTTCGCCCACTATTTTCTCATTTTCCCAAGGGTAACCGGAGAAATTAGACCACAAAAGTTGTTGTGCAATTTTTTCTGAGTATGCTGATACCCCATATGTGGGGTGGAACCACTGTTTGGGCACATGGGAGAGCTTGGAAGGAAAGGAGCGCCATTTTGTAATGCAGACTTTGATGGAATGTTCTGCAGGCGTCGTTGTGTTTGCAGAGCCCTTGATGTGCTAAACAGTAGAAACCCCTGCAAATGACACCATTTTGGAAACTAGACCCCCCAAGAAGCTTATCTAGATGTGTGGTGAGCACTTTGAACCCCCAAGTGCTTCACAGAAATTTATAAACGCAGAGCCGTGAAAATAAAAATCATTTTTTTCCTCAAAAATGATTTTTTTAGCCAGCTAATTTTTATTTTCCAAAGAGTAACAGGAGAAATTAGAACCCCAAAATTGGTGCGCAATTTGTCCTGAGTACGCTGATACCCCATATGTTGGGGTAAACCACTGTTTGGGCACACGGCAGGGCTCAGAAGGGAGGAAGCGCCATTTGACTTTTGAATGCCACGTTGTGTTTGGAGACCCCTGATGTGCCTAAATAGTGGAAACCCCTCAATTCTAGCTCCAACCCTAACCCCAACACACCCCTAACCCTAATCCCAACCCTAATCCTAACCCTAATTCCAACCCTAATTGTATCCCTAACCCTCATTGTAACCCTAATTCGAACCCTAACACTAACCCTAATGGAAAAATGAAAATACATAAAATTTCTTTATTTTATTATATGTCCCTAACTAAGAGGGTAATAAAGGGGGGGGTTATGTACTATTTTTTTTATTTTGATCACTGTGATAGTTTATCACAGTGATCAAAATGTACTTTTACAGAATGAATGAATCTGCTGGCAGGCAGATTCTGCGGGTGCACTGCGCATGTGCCCGCCATTTTCTTTTACAGGATGAAGACGCCGGGAGGCTGGGAGCTGATGGAGGACAGAGGGGACACCGGGAGGATCGGGGGTCCCGGGGACCCTATTTCTCTCCCCTCTGATGTGCGATGTACGCTTATAAAACCCGCTCCGTCACTGCCAGCGATACCCCAAGCCCAGCACACACTCGCTTCTGCCACCAGCCTCTGGGTCTAGAATGTGGGGCAGAGCCCACACCAATTTAGTAGCGTAGTATACTTCAGGCACGTGCAAATTCTCTATAGAGCATAGAGACGAACTAGTAATTTTATATTTTTACTCCAAAAGTTAGGCAGTGTTTACAAAAGATTTAAAAAGGTTTTACAAAAGTGAATTAAAAATATGTACAATACGATTACAAAATAAAAGGACGAAAGACAGAAACTTACAGTTACTTAGATCATTGTAGGCAAGCCATGCAGTTGGGGATGGGAGACGCGTCGTAGTGCATTACGGACGTGCACGGCATCTGGTTTCCAGGACAAATCAGGCAAAATTACCTGATCCTGCCTTATAGCCCTATGGTCGTGATATAATTAAAGGGGCTGAGTTACCAGGGTTATCCCCTTGTCTCTAAGTTGCAATTTTGGTTCTGTAAACTCATAACTAGCAGAGGGTACCTCATTTATAGACGCACATAGTACCATCTTTTCCAGCTTGTCGCTGGCATTCATCCACCACCCAACATGGAGTACCTATTTCACACAGTTTAGGAGGAATCCGTTCTCGGATTCTGTTGGGGCTAGAACCGGGAAGAACCCAGGCTTAATAGCCCCATCGAAGAATGTCTCGGACATGCGGTTTTTATTTTTCTATCAACTCGCAGCGTTTTATGACCGAATGAATAAATTCCCATTATTGTATATGAGAGGAAAGGCACATGTTGCAGACAAAGGGATTCCCCGCGGTGAGGAGGGAAAATCAAGCACTGGTATCTCAGATTACACTGAGTGTGTGCAGACTGGGAAGGCTGCAGGTACAAGGGGGGGAGAGGGTGGTGGTTTGGCTCTGTGCTGCTAAACATAATGGGTGTAGTAGTTGTCTGTGTGGAAAGTTCTAGAAAAGTATAAGGAATCTTAGAGTGCGCTAAGGAGGCTTGACCTGTCGGTAATCCGCCATGCACACCTCAGCGGGTACGCCCCGGCGGGACAACCCATCAGCATTTCCATGTTTTCTGGCCCTTTTTGTGCTGTACGGGAAACTCGCAATGCTGAAGGGCAAGGCTCCAGTGTAGCAACCTTCCGTTGGTTCCGGACACTGTGTGCAGCCAGCTCAGAGGGTTGTGGTCTGTTACCACTATGAAGGTGCGCCCGTACAGGTAGGGCTACAAACATTGCAGTGCCCAGACCATGGCCAGGCACTCCTTCTCGATGGTGGAGTATGCCACTTCCCTCAGCAGAAGTTTCCAGCTCATGCACAACACGGGGTGCTCTTGGTTCCCCAAGTCGACTGGCTGAGTACAGCACGGAGGCCAAACTCGCTGGCATCGGTCTGTACCAGGAATGGCCGACTGCTGTTGACTGCTTTCAACACTGGAGAGCTGCACATGGCTAAAGGGTTTTGCAAGGGTGCTATAGTCCTGTTCGAACCGCCTATAGTACCCTGCAGTGCCCAAGAAGGACATCACCTGTTTTTTGGTCCTGGGAGTGGGCCAGGACACGATCACGTCCACTTTCTTTGGCTCTGGACTCATGGAACCCCCGCCTACCCGGTGCCCCTGGTGGTGGACCTTGCTTATGCCCATCTGGCATTTTCCCGGTTTGATGGTCAGACCCGCCTTGTGAATACGCTTGAGCACCTCCTGGAGATGCTGAAGGTGTTCCTCCCAGGTGGAACTGAAGATGGCAATGTCGTCCAGGTACGCCACTGTGTACTTCTCCAGTACCTGAAGCAGGTAGTTGACCTTCCGCTGGAAAGTGGCAGGGGCATTATTCATGCCGAAGGGCATGACCGTGGACTTGTACAGTCCAAAAGGGGTGATAAAGGAGGATCTCTCCTGCGCCGCAGGGCTCAGGGGAATCTGCC
Organism: Oophaga sylvatica; assembly: GCA_033576555.1. Taxonomy (NCBI): domain Eukaryota; kingdom Metazoa; phylum Chordata; class Amphibia; order Anura; family Dendrobatidae; genus Oophaga; species Oophaga sylvatica. The sequence continues at coordinate 20,858 of JARQOD010004895.1, forward strand.
AGTATCCCTGACTTAAATTCATGATGGATATGTATTTGGCGTTCGCCAACCGCTCAAGCAGATCCTCAATGCGCGGCATCGGGTGTGCATCAGAGGTGGTGATGGCGTTGAGTCCCCTGTAGTCCACGCAGAACCGAGTGGTCCGATCCTTTTTAGGCACGAGAACTACAGGTGAGGCCCACGCGCTTTTGGACCGTTGAATCACCCCCAGCTGCAACATCTCATCAATCTCTTGGCGCATAACCTGCTGCACATCCTCAGAGATCCGATAAGGTTTTCGCCGTAGTAGTGCATGATTCCCGGTGTCCACCTCATGAACCGCTAACTTAGTCCGACCGGTTCGGTAGGAGAACACGGCCCGGAAGGGTTCCAGGGTGGCCAGCAACTGCGACCGCTGTGGTACCATTAGTGAGGCACTTACCTCCATGTCCTCAATGGACCTATTGGCCTTGGCTTGGCCCAGCATGTCCAGGAGGGGGTCTTCTTCCCCGTCCTTCGGCAGGTTGCAGACTGGTAGGAGGCAGGCTTCATGTTCATGATGAGCTTTGATCATGTTGAAAGGCCTTGCGCCTACCCCGAGTGTGGTCAAGCGTGACCACATAGGTGACTGGGTTGAGCTGTTGGTGCACGACATACGGGCCTTCCAAGGATGCCTGAAACATCCTTTGGTATGGGGACCAGCACCCACACCTTTTGACCCACCTGGTAGGTCCGCTCCCAGGCGTTTTGGTCGTACCAGTGCTTCTGGTCAGCCTGAGCCTGCATCATGTTGTCATGCACCAACTGCGTCAAGGTCTGCATCTCGTCGCGGAAGCGCATGACATAATCCACGATGGACACTTCCGTAGGGTTTGGCTCATCTTCCCAGTATTCTCTTACTAACCCAAGGGGTCCCCGGACTCACCTGCCGTACAGGAGCTCAAAGGTGGAGAACCCTGTCGAGGCCTGAGGAACTTCTCTGTAGGCAAATAGCAGGTGTGCGAGGTACCGCTCCCAGTCGCGTCCCAGGGTCTCAACCAGCCTGCAGAGCATCTGTTTGAGGGTACCGTTGAAGCGCTCACACAAGTCATTGGTCTGTGGGTGATACGCACTCGATACCAGACGTGTCACCTGCATTTTCCTGCAGAGAGCCTCCATTAGCGAGACATGAATTGGGTCCCTTGATCGGTAAGCATCTCCCTGGGAAATTCTACGCGTGAAAAGATGGTCATCAGTGCATCCGCCACCTTATCTGCCCTAGTTGAGGACAGAGCTACTGCCTCTGGGTACTGGGTAGCGTAGTCCACCATAGTAAGAATATATTGCTTTCCAGAGCTGCTGGGGATGGCCAGCGGGCCCACAATGTCCACCGCGATCCTCTGGAAAGGCTACTCTATCACTGGCAACGGGATCAGGGGAGCCTTAAGAGCAGGCCCCGCCTTCCCCACTCTTTGACAGGTGATACAGGAGCGGCAGTAGTTAGTCACATTTGTAACCATCTTGGGACAATAAAAGTGTTGAGACAGCCGTGCCTTAGTTTTGCTGATCCCCAAGTGTCCAGAGAGTGGAATTTCATGGGCAATCCGCAACAACTCACCTCGAAACTGGTACGGGACGACCCGCTGTTTTTCCCTCAACCACTCCTTTTGGGAATCTCCGGTACTGTTTCCCGGTACAACCTTCCTCGTTCCCAGAACACCATCTCCTTATCAGTCATGGAGGTGGGCATCTCGGCGAGGTGTCTCAAGTTCTCCAGGCTCGCATCTGAGTGCAGAGCGGCCTGGAACTCTGGGCTGGAGGCAGCCAGAAGTGATGTCAGGGTTCCTTCCTCACTGGGACCCTCTGGGACCTGCTCTGGGTACACCTCTGGTTCAGTCTCTCCTGTAGGGGAGGAGGGTCCAGATGGCAGGGCGCTACCTGCAATCTGGGCACTCTGACAGGGGTGACAACGGCTACGTATGCTGTCTCCCCGGGGATTACTACAGACCCATCAGCCTGCGCTGCTATGGGTGTTACTCCCCCATCCACCCCCAACACTTCAGGAGCAGGGCTACTTATGGGCCAGTTACCTTCTTCGGTGGCATTGGTCAGTGGCATGGCATCACCTTCCTCATGGTTCCCATGCACCTCCCCATTTCTTGTAGCACCAACGTTTGCTCCTACTAAGGGTTCCTCAGCCGTCTCACTCCGCAGAGCGATGTGGTTGAGCACTCCTGCACCTGTGGACACATCAACCTTTACAGAAAAATGGTTATCAGGTTCAGTTGACACAGATACCTCATTGTCAGCATCATTCCGAGGGAAAGAATGGTTTTCAGTTTCATCATTACTTATGAAAGCATTGGCAGGAAATACTTTCAGTTTCCCATCACTATCATCATCCTCAAGGTCAACGTTACCCTTATTATCAGATTGGGGAGTGGTGTCAGGGACGTAGTATGCAACCATCCTCCCCAAATCAGTCCCCAATAAAACATCAGTGGGCAGGTTTTCGGACACCCCCACTTCCTTCACCCCGCTCCCGGCACCCCAGTTGTTATGAATGTGCTGGAGATGGTTTCTGAGCAGAGGCTCCCTCTGGTGGTTACAGACAGTACTGAACATTACAGCGAGAAATGGCAATCTGGGATCACGGACTGGACTGATATAAGGGAGGTTCCCTCCCATGATGGTCGCCGGTGATCAATTGTTCTTGTCTCTATTGTGGTTCCTGGTTCATTTGGAAGTCTGCTTGAGTCTTGCATGCATCTGCTGCTTTCAGATAAGATATTTCTGCTTTTCTTTTTGTGCTTGCTTTTTGCATAATTTTCTGCACTTTTGTGGAGGTCAGCCGGGTCCCCTCCTGGGGCCAGTGCTCCTCTCAGTTTATCTGTAGCCACTGTTATTTGTTCATTTGCTTTTTCCTGTTTTTTCAGTGGCTGCGGCTTAGTTTTGTTACACCAGAGATCTGATTTAGGTGGTGGAGATCGTGTGATCTCAGGTGTTTTTGCAATCAGAAGAGTTGGTATTTTTTAGGGTTTTTTGTTGAATTGCAGTCAGAATTCTTTCCTGTACTTTTCTGTCTAGACAGATTGGGCCCCAGCATTTGCTCATTCTATTTTCTGTCTGTGTCCGTGCTTCTTGTCTAACCGCCATTACATGTTTGGGGGCTTCCTATTTTCTTTGGGGATCTGCTCCGGGGCAGATAGCTTTCATCTTTCTGCCTTTAGGTGTAGTTATCTCTCAGGCTGTGATGAGGCGTCTAGGATCAATGTAGGAACGCTCCACGGCTACCTCTAGTTGTGTGGTTAGTTCAGGTTACTGCAATCCAATAGGTTCCAGCCTCTCTGGTGTATTGCCGTTTTTGCTTTTTTTCCTCAGCTACCTAAACATAACAGTATCACCGGCCCAAAATGAAAATTATATGGTACTCACAGAAGGGAAAAATAGTGTGGAAAGAAAAAAAATAAAAGTTGTCAGAGTTGTCAGAGATTTTTTTTTTGTTTGTTGCATTTTTCCCTCTTTTTCTATGGGTGCTGAGGAGGATTTTTTTTTCTCTCAATGGAGTTTGCACAGTTGTCTTGCCGTGTGGATCAGCTTGCCACTGAGTTCGGAGTATTGCTACCTATCTTTCTGGGTTGCCGGTTGTGGAACCTAGGATTCCCATGCCAGATTTGTTTTTGGGGGATCGGGCTAAATTTCTGAATTTCAAAAATAACTGTAAGTTGTTTTTTGCCTTAAAACCTAAGTCCTCGGGGAGCGCAGCACAGCAGGTTAAATTGTCATCTCTCTCCTGCACGGCAACCCTCAGGATTGGGCTTTTTCCCTGACACCTGGGGATCCTGTTTTGAATGATATTGATGTATTTTTTCTGGCTCTGGGGTTATTGTACGATGAACCTAATGTCACTGATCAAGCTGAAAAAACCTTGTTGGCATTAAATCAGGGTCTTGAAGACGCTGAGTTGTACTGTCAGAAATTCCGAAAGTGGGCAGTCCTGACCAAATGGAATGATGATGCTTTGGCAGCCCTTTTTCGGAAGGGACTGTCAGAGAATGTAAAGGATGTTATGGTGGGATTACCTGTCCCCTCTGGTCTCAATGATTCTATGTCATTGGCTATTCAAATTGACAGACGTTTGCGTGAGCGCAGTGGTATGCGTGAGATGGTGTTGCCTTGTGAGCCAGCTCCTGGGCCCATGCAGTGTGATGGAGTGACTTCTGGGGCTCAGCGTCATGAGTTTCGAAAACACAATGGGTTATGTTTCTATTGTGGTGACGCCTCTCATGCTATTTCTGTCTGCCCTAAGCGGGGAAGACGTTTTGCACGCTCAGTTGTCTTGGGTAGTGTTCAGACTAAAT
>JARQOD010004895.1:25276-51605 GCA_033576555.1 Oophaga sylvatica
AAAATTTCGACCATCCCCGCTAGAAAAGGGGCTTGTTTGCCGTTTTGCCCAGAGGCCAGTTTATTTTCCCAGCTTTGGTTTATCTCCCTTTAAAAAAAAGAGCACGTTCTTAAAGAACAGTATTCCTTTCCACCTGTGTCCAGCCGGTTTAAACAGCTCAACACAATACACAAAATATAAAAAATAAATTTTATACCTTTTGGGGGCGCGGAAACGAAAATAGATATATTGAGGTGGTTCGCAGCCCGGGGGTCCACCGTGCAGGCGAACCCCCGCTGCTATAAGAGGGGCAAAGTAGCAACTCTGTTACCCCGCGAGTCGCTAAAAAAATGTCGTAGCGCGGTGGCATTAGTGCAAACTCTTTTAACCCCCCAGAGCCTTTAAGGGAATGCCCAGCGCTATATCGAAAGTCGAACTCACTTACTTCGTGACCCCGCAAAGTAACATGCAGGCGCTGAACCCCCGTTAAAAAAGCAAACCCCTGTTGCGTAAAAGAGCCACTGAAAAAAAAGCCCCGTGCCTTTTAAACACCACAGGGAACACGATAATGCTGTGGGGATAGCAGTCTGATCATGCAGACGCAACGCAATCAATCTCCTCCCCGGGGAGAAGTCGGTTTTTCTGGGGTATTTCAGGGGGCCCTAACCCACATGCATGCTGATCCACGGGCGCAAAGCACAAAATGCAATGGATACTAGCGCATGGGGCCCACCATGCCCCCCTTTTTATAACAGTACAGGACCTGCCAAAAACGGGCCCAAATGAAAACGTTCCAAAACACATGTAGTTTAGGACCTTCCTGGTGGCCAATAGGACGCGCAAAACCAACTGGACCCCTATCTCCAATGAGAACTTCCCCTGGCATGTCAGAAGGGGAAACACGGGATTTGTCCCAAAAAACGTCTTCCAGCACTGGCTATAAAGAAGCCAGGAGGGGCAGCAGCAAGTCCTGCACAGTATTGGAATGGGGAAGACGCTGGGGCCGATGTCTCTGCTGAGCGGCTCCACTGCGGGGCGGAGATGGTGGGGGCTGCAGTGAATGGTTTCAAGACTCCCCCTTTTGCGCACGGGAACCCTAACATACACACACAAAGTTTTTTTTTTATTAGATAAATTACTTATACCGAAAAAAAAAAAAACTGTTTTTAAAAAAACCATTTCTTTTTTTTTTATTTTTTTTACAATATTTTGGTCCTACAAGGGACTTGAACCAAGATCTCCTTTGTATTGGTAATTTCTGTACTAATAGCATACAGGGGGATTCTAGATAGAATGCAGAAAGCCAATGGGAGTAAGAGGGGGGGTGATCACTTCTGTCTCTATATTGCCCAAAGGGATTTTGTCCGCAAGTTAAAATTAATAAGCAACACGGCGACTCAAATTCTTTTTAAAAAAGGCCGGGAAAAGTTTTTTTGTCAAAGAAAAGAATCAGCTGAAATCCCAAAATGACTTTTCCCATCAGGTCCTTTTCAAAAAATTGCATTAGTGCTAAATTTTTTTATTTCCCTTGAAGATTACAAATTTAAAATTTCAAAAATTTTAATTCTTACCACCAACTAAATTTGTCAGGCTTTTATTGTTTTTAAAAATGATGATTTTGGCATAAACTCCTGATAACCCCAAAAAAAACCTGTCTCAAAAAATTACATTTTAAAACCGCCAATAAAATAAAAGTGTTTTTTCAAAACAAACAAAAAAACCATAAATAATAATTTTCAGTTATGCACTCAATATTTGGCCCGGGAACCCTTTTGCAAAATAATGCTTCAATGCGGGTGGCGGAGGCAACAGCCTGTGACACGCTGAGGTTTTTATGGACCCCCAGGTGCTTCGAAGGGCCTTTAAGCCTCCAGAGTGTTGGGTCTTGCTTTCCTCAACTTTCTTTTCCAATTCCCACAGACTCTAGGGGTTTCATCAGGGGAAATTGGCAGGCCAATTTACACAGTTACCATGGTAGTTTAACCATTTACCATGGTTTTGGGCCGTGAGCAGGTGCCAGGGCTGCTGAAAAAGAAATCTTCATCTCCATAAAGCATTCGCCCATGGAAGCATGAATTCCCAAAATCTCCTATGCTACTGCAGACCCTGCCCCTTTTGAAACACAGTGGACCCAAAAACCCCCAGCTGACGGCCCCCACACCACATGAAATGTGGGTACTGACATGGATTCAGGCATTTTTTCATTTCTTCCCAGCTTCCTCCCAACTCTGGCACTTGTTTTTGAATGACATGCAAAATTTTCTTTCATCAAAAAAAGTACTTGGGGCCCCTTAGAAAAAGTCCCGTGGCTTCTCTGTAGCCCAGGCAGGCGCTTTTGCCCTTTTAGGCTTTTCCTGGGGGAAGCGGCACCTGTAGCCCTTTTTTTGCACACGGTGCCGGGGCTCTGGTGTTTTTCCCCAGTAGTCCAGCTTCCCAGGTCCCCCAAAGGGCTGGAATCGGCCTTCTCCACAATCTTCCTCAGGTCCGGTCACCTCTTTTCTTGAAACAGCGTTTTCTGCCACATTTTTTTCCTTCCAAACAATTTCCCCATTGGGGTCCTTGAACAGCCTCTGGGAACAGCCTTTTTTTTGAAAATTTTCTTCGGGGTTTACCCTCTTGCTTGGGGGTGTAAATGATGGCCCTTCTTGAATCATCGGGTTCGCTAGCTTACCCATGAGGGGGTTTTTTTGAGTAAGAACCGGCAGAGTTTTTAAACCCTCAGGAATTTTTTGCATGTGTTTAGAGTTAATTATTTTATTCAAAGATTAGGGTATAGGTCGTTTAGAGAACTTTTTTGTATGTAATTTTTTTTAGACAGGTTTTTTGGTTACAGGGGTTGTATGCCCAAAAACATCAGTATTAAAAAAAAAAAAGACCCGACAAATTTCAGTTTGGGTGTAATGAAACTAAAATATAGAAAGTTTAATTGAATCATTTAATATGGAAAAAAATGAAATTTTGCACATAGCTAATTTTTTGAAAGGCCTTTATCTCTGATTTGTCTCTCAAGTAAAACATAAAAAAGGCTTCAACCCGTGTGACTCTTTGAGTTCATAGACTTGATTTAAAGCTTTAAAGTTTCACAATCTGAACTTGAAAGTGGTTTTCCCGTGTAAATTCTCTGATGTTTAATAAATCGATCTAACAGGGAAAAAATTTCGGAAAAAAAAAAAATTTTGCGCTATGTAGATTTACATGTGCCCATTTAAAGAAGATACAAGACACTTATTGCACTTAGCCCCAAAATAATTGATTGATACAAAACGTGGGCCGAACTCAAAAAAAGGTTTAATGGGAAATAAAAAAGGACACTTAAAAAAAAGAAACATTTGACCTTCCATACGATTTGAAGTGTGTCCCCAAGGGCCCCAGTAGGGTTCGTGGTTAAACAGTGACTCCGTGGGATTCTCAGAAGGGTGCCCCTGGGCCCGGGGGAAAAACCCCTTCTTGGGACTATCTTCCCCGTTTTTGCACTGAGAGGACGCTTGCGGTCGGGGACCTGTGATTTTCAGAGAGGGGGCCGGAGGCCCTTGCCGGGGTTTTTCCCGTCTCCGTGCTTGATGAAAGATGGGTCAGTGTGTCCAAGTTTGTAGTCCCAACGCTTTTTCGGGAACCCGGGGCCGGTTCTTTTTCATCGGGGTTGGCCCTAGTTGCAAAACCCGGGTTTTATTTTTGGGAAAGTGCCCATTCAAAAGCAAATTTTTCCCAATTCACTATTTAACGCTCTAGTTATAAAGGAGTCTACGGGAAAAATCCATTTGGCCGCGCGGGTTTTTTTCCCCAATGAGTCTCCTTTTCTCCAGTCCCTTTAAACCAATTCAATCGCTAAAAACTTTTGTCCCCAAAAAGAGTGTTATTTTTTTCCATTTAAAAGTTTGGACAGTGGATGTCCTATAAGTTTGTTCTTGTATTCCGAAAAAGTTCATTTACTCTGTTTTTTTAGTTCTTCCCACGTATAGTTTATTTTCCCAAAGGGCATTTGGGGAATGAATCACCCCAGAAGTGGTACAGGTAATAGTGTCCCGGAATCTTGAAATGGTGTACCTTTTGTAATAAAATATTTTTTGAAATTTAGAGATTTGCACATAGTGCTTTTTTTTACAAGGAAAAACCCAAATAGATTGGGGGTTAGAGAGGTGTAGCTCTTTTTGTTACAAAAAATAGGTAAAGATGGAGCCAGTTTTTTTCCCCTAAATTGTTGGTTTTGCGAAATAAAACCGAGGAGTAGGAATTTTCCTCCTACCACCTTATCTTCTTAAGGATGTTCCAATAACGTCAATGATTTTTCTCAAAATATGGAGTGGTTTTTAAACGGAAATAATGGGGGATGTGTTCAATGTCGAAATGTCCACTCCCCTATTTTTGATTGTCAAAAATTTTTGTCTGGGATTTTTAAGCACACCCTTCTCACTTCATAAAAAGGGTTTTTCTATTATACCCTTTGACAAAAATTTTCTGTCAGAGTAGCGTCCCTTTTAAAAAATCAAAGGGCGAGAGCTTTTCTATGGGCCCCCTAGTAAATTGGTTTTGGGTATTTAAGAACCACTAGTGGGTACGCGCCCACTGAAATATATTTCCCCTAATCAGGGTTTTTAATGTAGGTTCTATCTGAATAGGATCGTTTCTCGAAAAAAATATTAAATCCAAAAATTAATTGAGTGCACACGAAAGTGGGGTTGAATTTTAAAAAATTTCTTTTTTATTAAATCGGTTAAAAATTAGTGAGAAAATTTAAAAACCCCCGGCCCAAAATGAAATAAACACAATGAAGGGGGTGGGGGGACCGGTCCGGCGCGGCCCCCCGGCCATGATGGTTATGGCTTGTTCTTCCCAGTGGCCAACCCTAAAGGTTGGGATAGCTGGGAGCAAAACCTGGGCCCCCCTAGCAGTGCCCCACTGCTGGGAGTATAGTAATCCCAAAACGAAAGAAGTTGTGGTTAAAAAAAAATGGATGCAATCAAAAATAAAAATATTTGGGCAGGCAAAGGAATTAGATTTTATTCAGAAAGTGAAAAAAGCTTACAAACCTTTTTGGTTGAATGACCGTGTAAAAGGGTTTTATCCGTCACCAAAATAAGTGTTTCGCCAATGAATGTTGTTCAAAAATTTCTAAAACATGACTGCGTCTCTCGTATAGGGAGAGATAATACTTTTTTCTGTAGGTTATCCACATTTTCCTAGACAGAATTTTTTGACTATAAAAAAAGGGGGGAGAGTGACTTTTGTAAAAACTATGAACGACACCCCTTTTATTACCCGCTATAATCCAAAACCCCCATATTTAGAAAAATCATTGGACGTTTTTGGGAACACCTTTTAAGGGATGAAAGGTGTAGGGGAGAAATTACCTCCACTCCTGGGTTTAAATTTTTGAAAAGCCAAAATTTTTGGGGAAATAAACGGCCCATTTTTACCTATTTATTGAAAAAAAAAGGACCTATCACCTCTCAAACCCCTAACTATCGGGTTTTCTTCCCTTGAAAAAAAGCACTTGTGCAAATCTCTAATTATAAAAACAATATTTATTACAAAGGTACAACCCTTTCAAGATCCGGGACACTATTCCTGTCCCACTTCTGGGTGATTCACTCCCTCAAATGCTTGAAATAAACTATACGGGGAAAAAAAAGCGTCCATTAAAAATCAGAGTAAATGAACTTTGGGGAATTTTCAAAAAAACTTATAGGACTCCCTGCCCCAAATTAACTGAACAACTAACACTCTGTTATGTGTAAACATTATAGCGATTAAAATTGAAAAAGGGGGACGAGAAAAGAACTTCATTGGAAAATGTCCCCCGGGTGAGACCAAGTGGATTTTCCCGCTAGACCCCCATAACTAGAGCGTTTTAAAAGTGAAGTCGAACTTTTTGCTTTTAATGAACTTTCCCTTTTAAAGGGCTCTTTTTCAAATAGGACCATCCGTGAAAAGAACGAGGTTTTCGAAAAGCGTTGGAAAATACAAACTTTGGGCCACACTGAGCCCCATACTTTAACAAATCACGAGCGAAAACTCAGGCAGGTCCCGCCCCACCTCTCTGAAAACAAGTCCTGACCGCAACGCCTCTCAGCTGCAAAACGTAAAAGTAGCTCCCCGGAAGTGCGCCACCCCGGGCCGCTTTGAGGTCCCCTCGGGGTAAAGTTTAATTCTCGAAAACCCTGCATCCTATTGGAACATCTTCAAAACGCTACTAGAGGGCAAAAGTTTCATTTTTTTTAAGGTCCTTTATTTCCCATTCATACCTTATTTGTGTTCGTGACCCACTTATTGAATATCAATATTTTTTTGGCTAAGTGCAAAAGTGTTTGATATCTTTCTGTCTAATGGGGACATGAAAAATTTAAAAAGCAAACTATTTTTTTTTTTCTGCATTCGCTACCCCCCTGACGTTTTTTTTGGGGGCGTCTTTTTTTTGCTGCGAAAACTGTACCCCTTACCCTGGCCTTTCTCCTGGTTTAATATATTTAAGTGAAAGATTTTCCACTTCAAACATAAATTTCTTCTCCCCGTGTGAACTCTTTTATTCTTACAAAATCTGATTTATTGGTAAAGATTTTACATTTTTGGGTGAAAAAGGCTTTCCCCTGTGTGAAATTTTTTGGCCTAAAAGAAAACTTTCACATTTAAAAAAATTTTTTTTTTTTTGGGGGGGAAAAAAAAAGGGGCTTTTTAAAAAACCCAAAAAAAAGGGGGTTTTGGGGGGGCCCCCCCCTTTAAAGGGGAATTTTTTTTGGGGGAAAAAAAAACTTTTTTAAAAAACCCCTTTTTAAAACCCCAAAAGTTTTGGGAAAAAAAAAAGGTTTAAAAAAACCCTTTTGGCCCCTTTTAAAAAAAAAAAAAAATTTTTCCCCCCCCCCCAAAAAAATTTAAAAAATTTTTTTTTACCCCAAAAAAAAACTTTTGGGGGGGAAAAAGGGGGGGGAAAACCCCCCAAAAAAAATTTTTTTTTAAAAAACCCCAAAAAAGGCCCCCCAAAAAAAAAAATTTTTTAAAAAAAAAATTTTTTTTTTTTATTTTTCCCAAACCCCTTTTTTTTTCCCCCAAAAAAAATTTTTAATTTTGGGGGGGGGGGAAAAATTTTTTAATTTTTTTTTTTGGGGGGGGGGGTTTTTTAAAAAATTTTTTTTCCAATTTTCCCCCCCCCCCTTTTTTTTTTTTTTTTTAAAAAAAGGGGGTTTTTTTTCCCCCTTGGAAATTTTTTTGGGCCCTTTTTTTTTTTTGGTTTTTCCCCTTTTTTTCTTTAAAAAAAAAATAAAGGGCCCCAAAAGGAAAAAATTTTTTTTTTTTCCCCCCCAAAAGCCCCCCCCTTTTAAAAAATTTACCCCAACAAATTTTTGGGCCCCCCCCCAAAAAAATTTTTAAAAACCCCCCTTTTTTTTTTTTAAAACCCCCCTGGGTTTTTTTTAAAAAAATTTTTTCCCAAAAAAAACCCCAAAAAAAAACCCCCCCCCGGGGGGGGTTTTTTTTTTTTTTAAAAACCTTTTGGGCCCGGGAAAAACCCCCCGGGGCCGGGGGAAAAAAAAACCCCGAAAAAACCCCTTTTAATTTAAAAAATTTAAACCCTTTTTCCCTTTTTTCAAAATTTTCCCCCCCTTGGTTTTAAAAAAAATTTTTTTTTTTTTTCTTCCCCCTTTTTGGGGTTTTTTTTTAAAAAAAGGGGTTTCCTTTTAAAAAAAAAAATTTTTTTTTTTTTGATTTTCCCTTTTTGAACAGCAACCTTTTTTTAACCCTTTTTTTTTTAAAACCCCCCTTTTTTTTTTTTTTAAAAAATTTAATTTTTAAATTTTTAAAATTTAAAAAATTTTTTTTCCCTTTTTAAATTTATGATTTTTTTCCTTTTTTTTGGTTTCCCCTTTTAAAAAAAAAAAAAAAAAAAAAAATTTTTTTTAAAAAAAAAAAATTTGGGAAAAAAATTTTTTTTTTGGAAAAATTTTTAAATTTTAAAAAACTTTTTTGAAACCCTTTTAATCTGGTTTCCCAAGGGGAAAAAAATTTAAAAAAAAAAATTTTTTTTAAAAAAAAAAAAAAAAAAAAAAAAAAAAAAAAAAAAAAAAAAAAAAAGGGGGGTTTTTTTTTTTTTTTTTAAAAATTTAAAGGAAAAAAAATTTAAAATTTTTCCCTTTAAAAACCTTTTTAAATTTTTGGGAAAAAAAAATTTTAAAAAAAATTTTTTTGGGAAAAGGCCCAATTAAAAAAGGCCCCCTTTTTAAATTTTTAAAAAAATTTTTTTCCTGCACACGCGTGCACGGGCTCTGGATGTTTCTCACACCAGACTCAGTCCACTGCTTCCTCAGGTCCCCCAAGGTCGGGAATCGGTCCTTCTCCAAAATCTTCCTCAGGTCCGGTCACCTCTTCTCGTTGAAACAGCGTTTTCCCTGCCACATTGTTTCCTTCCAACAACTTCCCATTGGGGTGCCTTGATACAGCATTTCCTGGGAACAGCCTTTTTGTTGAGAAATTTCTTTCTGGGTCTTACCCTCTTGCTTGAGGTGTCAATGATGGCCTTCTTGACATCAGTCAGGTCGCTAGTCTTACCCATGATGGGGGTTTTGAGTAATGAACCAGGCAGGGAGTTTTTAAAAGCCTCAGGAATCTTTTGCATGTGTTTAGAGTTAATTAGTTGATTCAGAAGATTAGGGTAATAGGTCGTTTAGAGAACCTTTTATTGATATGCTAATTTTTTGAGACAGGTTTTTTGGGTTATCAGGAGTTGTATGCCAAAATCATCAGTATTAAAACAATAAAAGACCTGACAAATTTCAGTTGGTGTGTAATGAATCTAAAATATATGAAAGTTTAATTGTAATCATTACATTATGGAAAATAATGAAATTTAGCACTATATGCTAATTTTTTGAGAAGGACCTGTATACTCTGATTAGTCTCTCAAGTAAAACATAAAAATGGCTTCAACCCTGTGTGAGCTCTTTGATGTTCAGTCAGACTTGATTTAAAGCTTTAAAGTTTTCCACAATCTGAACTTGAAAGTGGCTTTTCCCGTGTAAATTCTCTGATGTTTAATAAGATCTGATCTAACAGGGAAAGATTTTCGGAAATAAAAAATAGTTTGCGCTATGTAGATTTACATGTGCCCATTAGACAGATAGATATCAAGACACTTATTGCACTTAGCCACAAAATAATTGATTGATATTCAATACAGTGGGTCACGAACATCAAATAAGGTATGAATGGGAAATAAATAGGACACTTAAAATAAATGAAACATTTGACCTTCCAGTAGCGATTTGAAGATGTGTCCAAGTAGGATCGCAGTAGGCTTTCGATGAGTTAAAACAGTGACTCCGATGGGATCCTCAGAAGCGGTGCCCTGGCCGGTGGAAACCGCTTCTTGGGAGCTATCTTCCACGTTGTGCAGCTGAGAGGACGCTTGCGGTCAGGACCTGTGAGTTCAGAGAGGTGCGGCAGGACCTGCCGTGACGTCTTCGTCTCGTGACTTGATGAAAGTATGGGGCTCAGTGTGGACCAAGATTGTAGTACCAACGCGTTTCGAGAACCGCGGTTCTCTTCATCAGGGATGGTCCTAGTTGCAAAGAGCCGCTTTATATAGGAAAGTGTCATTCAAAAGCAAACCGTTCAACTTCACTATTTAACGCTCTAGTTATGAGGGAGTCTAGCTGGAAAATCCACTTGGTCTCAGCGCGGGACATTTTTCCTAATGAAGTCTCCTTTTCTCCAGTCCCTTTTGACCAATTCAATCGCTATAACTGTTGTACCCATAACAGAGCTGTTATGTTTTTCCAGTTAATGCTTGGACAGTGGTGTCCTATAAGTTTGTTCTTGATATTCCGCAAATGTTCATTTACTCTGATTTTTAGTTCTTCCCACGTATAGTTTATTACAAGGACATTTGAGGGAATGAATCACCCCAGAAGTGGTACAGGTAATAGTGTCCCGGATCTTGAAAGTGGTAGTACCATTTGTAATAAAATATTGTTTAGACTAATTTAGAGATTTGCACATAGTGCATTTTTTACAAGGGAAGAAACCAGATAGATTAGGGGTTAGAGAGGTGATAGGTCTCTTTTTGTTACAATAAATAGGTAAAGATGGAGCCAGTTTATTCCCTAAATTGTTGGCTTTGCGAAATATAAACCGAGGATGTGGAGGTAATTTCTCTCCTATCACCTTATCTTCCTTAAGGATGTTCCAATAACGTCCAATGATTTTTCTCAAAATATGGGAGTTGGCATTATAGCGGGTAATAATAGGGATGTCGTTCATAGTGTCAGAAATGTCACTCTCCCTATTTTTGATTGTCAAAAATTTTGTCTAGGATTTTTAAGCACATCCTTCTCAGCTTCAGTCAAAAGGTTTCTATTATACCCTTTAGACATAAATTTGCTAGTCAGAGTAGCTGTCTCCTTAAAAAAGTCAACAGGGCGAGAGCAATTTCTATAGGCCCTAGTAAATTGGCTTTTCGGTATATTAAGAAGCCAGCTAGGTAGGTGACAGCTGTCCACTGAAATATAGTTCCTACAGTCAGTGGGTTTAATGTAGGTTCTAGTCTGAATAGGATCGTTCTCGATAAAAATATTCAAATCCAAAAAATTAATTGAGTGCACACTGGTAAGTGAGGTGAATTTTAAAAAATATTCATTTTTATTAATATCGGTTAAAAAATTAGTGAGAGAATTAAAACCACCGGACCAAATGAAAATAATATCATCAATGAAGCGGTGCCAGAGGACCAGGTCTGCGCGCAGCCGGCCATGATGGTATATGGCTTGTTCTTCCCAGTGGCCAACGTATAGGTTGGCATAGCTGGGAGCAAACCTGGTCCCCATAGCAGTGCCCCACTGCTGGGAGTAGTAGTACTCCTCAAAACGAAAGAAGTTGTGAGTTAAAAAAAAATGGATGCAATCAAAAATAAAGATATTTGGTCAGGCAGAAAGGAATTAGATTTATTCAGAAAGTGTAAAACAGCTTCACAACCTTTTTGATGTTGAATGACCGTGTATAAGGATGTTATATCCAGAGTCACCAAAATATAGTGTTTCTGCCAATGAATGTTGTTCAGAATTTCTAAAACATGACTGCTGTCTCTCAGATATGAGGGGAGAGATAATACTATTTTCTGTAGGTGGGTATCCACATATTCCTAGACAGAATTTTTTGACTATCAAAAATAGGGAGAGTGACATTTGTGACACTATGAACGACATCCCTATTATTACCCGCTATAATGCCAACTCCCATATTTTGAGAAAAATCATTGGACGTTATTGGAACATCCTTAAGGATGATAAGGTGATAGGAGAGAAATTACCTCCACATCCTCGGTTTATATTTCGCAAAGCCAACAATTTAGGGAATAAACTGGCTCCATCTTTACCTATTTATTGTAACAAAAAGAGACCTATCACCTCTCTAACCCCTAATCTATCTGGTTTCTTCCCTTGTAAAAAATGCACTATGTGCAAATCTCTAAATTAGTCTAAACAATATTTTATTACAAATGGTACTACCACTTTCAAGATCCGGGACACTATTACCTGTACCACTTCTGGGGTGATTCACTCCCTCAAATGTCCTTGTAATAAACTATACGTGGGAAGAACTAAGCGTCCATTAAAAATCAGAGTAAATGAACATTTGCGGAATATCAAGAACAAACTTATAGGACATCCACTGTCCAAGCATTAACTGGAACAACATAACAGCTCTGTTATGTGTACAACAGTTATAGCGATTGAATTGGTCAAAAGGGACTGGAGAAAAGGAGACTTCATTAGGAAAATGTCCCGCGCTGAGACCAAGTGGATTTTCCAGCTAGACTCCCTCATAACTAGAGCGTTAAATAGTGAAGTCGAACTGTTTGCTTTTGAATGACACTTTCCTATATAAAGCGGCTCTTTTGCAACTAGGACCATCCCTGATGAAGAGAACCGAGGTTCTCGAAACGCGTTGGAACTACAATCTTGGTCCACACGACCCCCATCTTTATAAAGTCACGAACGAAACTAGGGGAGGTCCGCCCACCTCTCTGAATGGGTCCTGCCGCAACGCCTCTCCGAAAAAAAGTAAAAGACCCCCCGGAATTTCCCCACCCCGGGCACCCTTTTGAGGTCCCCACGGGCAATTTTTTAATTCATCGAAACCCTGCATCCTATTTGGAAACCATTTAAAAACGCTACTAGGGGGCAAAGTTTCATTTTTTAAAGGCCCTTTTTTTTCCCTATTAACCTTTTTGATGTTCGTGACCCACTTATTGAATATAAACATTTTGTGGCTAAGTGCAAAAGTGTCTTGATACATTTCAAGGGGGCCAAAAATTACAACCAAACTATTTTTTTTTTCTGTTTCGTCCCCCCACAGTTTTTTTTGGGGTTTTTTTTTTGCGGAAATGAAACCCATTCCATGCGCCTTTCCCTGGTTTAATAATTTAAGTGAAAGTTTTTCCACTTCAAAATAAATCTTCCCCCTGTGTAAACCTTTTTCATTCTTACAAATTGATTTTTTGGGAAAAGATTTTTTTTTTTTGGGGGAAAAAGGTTTTCCCCCCTTGTTTTTCTTTTGGCCTAAAAGAATCTTTCACATTAAAAATTTTCCACATTTGAACATGAAAATGGTTCCCCCCCGTGTAGAGCTTTCTGACTAAAAATCGTTTTTTGGATAAACATTTCCAATTTTGGGGATAATTGGCTTTTCCCCCTGGTGAATTCTTTTTCCCCAAAAACTTTTTCCATTAAAAATTTTTCCCCATTTTGGAACATAAATATGGGTTTTCCCCTTTGAATTCGGAAAATTAAAAGAAATTTTTATGTTTTTAACATTTCCTTGCCAAAAAGTTCCACTTTTGACACATCTGTCCATAGGACAGTCTCCCAGAAGCTTTGTGGCTTGGCAACATGTAGTTTGGCAAATTCCAGTCTGGCTTTTTATGATTTTTTTTTTAACAATGGTGTCCTCCTTGGTCGTCTCCCATGAAGTCCACTTTGGTCATACAACGAAGAATGGTGCGATCTGACACTGATGTTCATTTAGCTTGAAGTTCACCTTTAATCTGTTT
Source organism: Oophaga sylvatica (assembly GCA_033576555.1). NCBI lineage: Eukaryota > Metazoa > Chordata > Amphibia > Anura > Dendrobatidae > Oophaga > Oophaga sylvatica. The sequence goes on from JARQOD010004895.1 coordinate 38,289, forward strand.
AGAAGTTTTTCTGGGCTGTTTTGTTATCATTCGTATTATCCGTCTCTTTAATTTGTCATCAATTTTCCTCCTGCGGCCATGTCCAGGGAGGTTGGCTACAGTCCCATGGAGCTTAAATTTCTGAATAATATGTGCAACTGTAGTCACGGAACATCAAGCTGCTTGGAGATGATCTTATAACTTTTACCTTTACCATGTTTGTCTATAATTTTCTTTCTAATCTCCTGAGACATCTCTTTCCTTCGCTTCCTCTGGTCCATGTTGAGTGTGATACACACCATGTCACCAAACAGCACAGTGAGTATCTGTAGCCCTATATACAGGCCACTCACTGATTCCAAGATTGTGGACACCTGTGATGCTAATTAGTGACACACCGCGATTTAACATGTCCCTTTTGGCACATTATTTTCAGGGGAACCATCACTTCTGTCCAGGCCTATTTCATAAGTTTTATTTTTTTAAAATTCTGTGGAAACATGGTTGAAAAGCAATGCCTGACTTTCATTTGTTCATTTTCATAGATTTTTGATTTATTATTACTTTTGTCAGATTCAAGTTATTTCTGTGACCATTGTGGATTTTTCTGTCATTAAACGAGGGGCACCAACAATTTTGACCACGTGTGTATGACTGTCCTATTAACCTGACTCCCGGAGCTAAAATTCCTAAATCCAGATTGTATTATTTTTCCGACCCTGAGAGACAAGCCATGAAGGATTCATTTGCGGAATGTCTGGAGAAGAGAGATACATCAGACCCTCATCTCCGCCTGTGACAGCAGGGTTATTCTTTGTGAAGAAAGAACATGGCGGTCTACGTCCCTGTTTACATTTCAGGGAATTAAATCAGATTACCATCCAAAATCAACAACCTCTTCCTCTGATTCCGGAACTGTTCAGCCATGTCGTGGGAGCTAATGTTTCTCTAAACTGGATTTAAGGGGGGCCTAAAACCTGGTTAGAATCAGGGAAGAGGATGAATGGAAAACGGTGTTCAATACCCCGAAGGTCATTTCGAGAGTCATGTCATGCCTTTCGGTCTGACCAATGCACCTGCGGTATTCCAACATTTCATCAATGATATTTTCCATCACTTGGTGGGCAGGTTTGTGGTGGTCTATCTGACGATATTTTGATTTACTCACCTGATTTGAGACACATCGGGAGCATGTTAAACAGGTGCTGCAAATATTAAGGGATAACAAACTGTTGTGTTTTGGTAGCTGAGGAGAATAAGCAAAAACGGCAATACACCAGAGAGGCTGGAACCTATTGGATTGCAGTAACCTGAACTAAACCACACAACTAGAGGTAGCCGTGGAGCGTTCCTACGTTGATCCTAGACGCCTCGTCACAGCCTGAGAGATAACTACACCTAAAGGCAGAAAGATGAAAGCTATCTGCCCCGAAGCAGATCCCCAAAGAAAATAGGAAGCCCCCAAACATGTAATGGCGGTTAGACAAGAAGCATGGACACAGACAGAAAATAGAATGAGAAAACGCTGGGGCCCAATCTGTCTAGACAGAAAAGTACAGGAAAGGATACTCACTGCAATCCAAACAAAACCCTAAAAAATACCGACTCCTCTGATTGCAAAAACACCTGAGATCACACGATCTCCACCACCTAAATCAGATCTCTGGTGTAACAAAACTAAGCCGCAGCCACTGAAAACACAGGAAAAAGCAAATGAACAAATAACAGTGGCTTCAGATAAACTGAGAGGAGCACAAGCCCCCCGGAGGGGACCTGACTGACCTCCACAGAAGTGCAGGGAACAATGCAAAAAGCAAGCACAAAAATAAAAGCAGAAAATATCTTATCTGATAGCAGAAGATGCAGGCAAGACTCAGCAAACTTCCAAATGAACCAGGAACCACAATTGAGACAAGAACAATTGATCACTGGCAACCATCATGGGAGGGAACCTCCCTTATATCAGACCAGTCAGTGATTCCAGATTGCCATTCCTCGCTGAAAGGTTCAGTACTGTCTGTAACCACCAGAGGGAGCCTCTGCTCAGAAACCATCACTAGCACATTCATAACAACAAACTATATGCTAAACTAGAAAAATGTGTTTTCGCCATCCAGGAGGTGCAGTTTCTGGGTATCTGTTGTCATCTTCAGGTTTTCGGATGGATCCGGAGTAGATCCATGCTGTCCTTGATTGGGACCATCCCGAGAACCTAAAGGCTCTACAAACGTTTGCTGGGCTTTACTAATTTTTATCGGATATGTATGACAAGAAAGGGATCGGACCTTTCCAAATGTTCAGATGATGCCCTACTGGCTTTTTCCTCACTTAAAGCTGTTTTGCCATGGCTCCTATACTTAGTCAACCCGATGTATCCCAGCCCTTTGTTGTTGAGGTTGATGCGTCGGAGGTGGGGGTTGTGTTGTCTCAGGGTCCGTCCCCTGGTAAATGGTGTCCATGCACTTTGTTTTCAAAAAAATTGTCTTCAGCTGAGAGAAATGATGACGTAAGTAATAGGGAGCTTTTGGCGATTAAATTGGCATTTGAAGAATGGCGACAGTGGTTGGAGGGGGCTGTCCATCCTATTACTGTTATCACTGACCATAAGAATCTATCATACTTTCAATTGGCTAAACTTCTCTACCCCAGGCAAGCTAGATGGTCCCTGTTTTTTTTACTAGGTTCAATTTTGTTGTTGCTTTCCGTCCAGGGGTCAAAAATGTCAAGGTTGATGCTTTATCAAAAAACTGACCGGCACATCCAAACATAGATCCAGTGTGAACAGGTGCTAAAACCTAGAGTCACCAACTCACACACATTCAAGAAAAAAAGGTAGCACACTGTAGCACCATAGCATGCGGACACAAAAATTTTTTTCTTGAATGTGTATGAGTTGGTGAGGTTTTAGCACATGTTCACACTGGATCTATGTTTGGATGTGCCGGTCAGTTTTTAGATATGCATTCATTTACCTTCTACCTGAGCACTCCACCTGTTGGTCACAGGCGTTTTAATTATACCAGGTTCATTACCCCTCCACAGAGATGTAGATTTTAGTCTGGAGAGAGGATTCATATGTTCCCATGCAGACAGATTTATCTAAGTGAGGATTGGCATAGTTAGGACCTGGGATACGAGAAGAGCCTTAACGTGGCTTCCAGGTACACATAAATTGGCCTTTTTATGCACTAAGACTTCTCAATTTATCATATTTCTAAGGCAGTGATGTAATTCATTTTTCAGATTTTGTGTCCGCAAGCTATGGCGCTACAGTGTGCTACCTTTTTTCTTGAAGGTTGATGCTTTGTCCTGGAGCTTCCCTGGTGGTGGTGACCATGAGGACCCTGCCCCCGTTTTTACAGAAGGGGGTTGTCATTTCAGCATACCCTGAGCTGGAGGGTGACGTGTTGGAGGCTCAGTGGGAAGCCTCTGCCTCCAGCCCTCCAGGAAGGTTATTTGTACCATCTAATCTGCACCGCAAAGTAATTAAGGAACATCACAACTCTGTGTTTGTTGGTCATCCAGGTGGTAAGGCAACTGCAGACCTCATTTCTCGTAGTTTTTTGGTGGCGGGGTTGCATCAGGATGTGGTTGAACACATGTGCTTGTAGCATCTGTGCACGTTCTGAAGTATCGCATACCCGTCTGTCTGGTCCTCTTCTTCCACTGCCTATTCCTAGTCGGCCATAAACGCACTTGTTCATGGATTTTATTACAGACATACTGGTATGTGCAGGCAAGACTGTGGTTTTGGTGGTTGTAGATAGGTTCAGTAAGATGGTTCACTTTGATGCATTACCGACACTTCCAAATGCCAAGACTCTTGCTCAGGTGTTTATAAATGAGATTGTGAAGCTTCACGGGGTTCCCTCCGATGTGGTGTCAGGGGACCCAGTTTGTTTCCAAGTTCTGGAGGGTGTTCTGTTCTTGACTGGGAGTGCAGCTGTCTTATTCCTCTGCCTTCCATCCCCAGTTGAATGGACAGACCGAGCGCGTTAATCAGAATTTGGAGACTTACTGTGAAGAAACAGATTGAATCTTAATTTCCCAGACAACTATGTTTTTGTAAACCCACAAGAATTGACTTTTTATCTGTATATTGGCTTGTGGATTTAAGTGTTTATGTCTTGTGGGTCAAGAGGACAGTCTTTCAAGCTTATTTAACATACTGTGTAAAGGCACTGTCACACTTAGCGATCGCACTAGCGATCACGACAACGACACGACCTGGCGAGTTCGCTAGTGCGATCGCTATGTGGTCGCTAGTTAGCTTCCAAACACAAATATCTCATCAGAGATCAGCGATCTGTATAATGACCTCTGCGGTCGTTGGGAAAACCTAGTCCCACCTGCGCTGCTGGTGAAGTTGTTCATAAAGGGTGTCACACTCAGCGATTCAGGCTCACCAGCGGGACACCAACGACCAAAACACGGCTCAGAACGTTCATAAGCGATCAACAACATCTCAGCAGGGACACAACATGAAAATAGCCTCACCAGATCTTGAAAGATGAACAGTGCACTAGCAGGATGCAGCTGGCTCCCACAGATAAAGGCTGGCGCAGCACAGGTGCCGTCCACTGATGAGGACAGCTACCCTATCACAAAAAAGTGATGATAAAGGTATAAGCTGACTGGTGGAGAAAACACACAAATAAAGCTTGCTTAGGAGGACAAAAAAGTGCAATGCATAGTGTCTGGATAGCAGCCTATTTATAACGCCCATAATAGAAGGCGGGCTGTTCAGCACTATATATGCATCACACAAAACACCAGACCATCAAAAAGGAGCCTACCTGCACCCTGCAGAAAATGATAAAAAGTGCAAAAATACGAATTTTGGTAAGATCTTACCTGTAAAATTCTTTTCAGCAAAGGAAGCAAGGGGGACACTTCTTTACTTCTGGGTAGGGCGGAGCCAGATAGTAGGACTAACCTCAGGTTCTAAAAATGGGTGTTGTCCGGCCCCTCCGGCTCTGGCTCCTCCTGCTGTACACTCCAGTTTTGTACACAAGCTAAGGAGAAATAAATCACCAGCGGAGCGCCATAACCAAACTGACAGGATTCAAAAGAACAAGGTTATGCACATAACATGAATACCACACAGCTCAGGTACCACTCACAAAACCTGACCACTGCGATGAGCTGGCGATGCCGGAAAGAGCCGTAGAGCGCTGACCTCAGCTCAGACACTCGCTTATCAGAGAGAGCCGCGCTGCATCTGAAACAACACCTTCTGCCTTATGGGAGGGAGAAGTGTCCCCCTTGCTTCCTTTGCTGAAAAGAATTTTACAGGTAAGATCTTACCAAAATTCGTATTTCAGCTGCAGATGGAAGCAAGGGGACACTTCTTTACTTCTGGGATGTCCCAAAGCAGTACAAAAACAAGGGTGGGAAAAAACCTTAAACAGGCAGAAGCCAACACCTTGATACATGCGCAACAGGCGCAACATAAACTTAACTAGAAGTTTTCAAAATACAGCCGCCTGAAGGACTCTGCGTCCTAAGGCCGCATCAGCGGAGGCACTGACGTCCACCTTATAAAACTTGTAAAGGTGTGAACACAACTCCAAGTCGCTGCTCGACAGAGCTGGGCTGCCGAAGCCCCTTGATGAAGGGCCCACGAAGAGCCCACAGCTCTCGTGGAATGAGCCCGAATATTAATCGGGCAAGGTTCGTCCATAACATGGTAAGCTTCCAAAATAGCTGACCGGATCCAACGAGCTATAGTATCTTTAGAAGCTCGTTGACCACGACGACGACCTGCTGGAATCACAAAAAGAGAATCCGACTTCCGGAAACTCTGCGTAACTGACAAGTAGAACTTCAATGCCCGCACTAAGTCCAATGAGTGCAAGGCCCGCTCCTTCGCATTCTTTGGTTCTGAACAAAGCGAAGGCAACACAATATCTTGATTGACATGGAATTGAGATACCACTTTAGGGAGAAAATCATGTCGCGTGCGAAGAACAACACGATCCGGGAAAAATTCCAAGAAAGGTGGCGAACATGAAAGAGCCGCCAACTCGGAAACCCGTCTCAAGGAAGTGACCGCCACTAGGAAGGCAACCTTCCAAGAAAGCAAAGAAAGATTAATAGCATCCATAGGCTCGAAAGGAGCACTTTGAAGAGCTTTCAAAACCAGATTAAGCCGCCAAGGCGACACAGGAGTTTTCCTTGGAGGAAACTGACGGGCTGCTCCGCGAAAAAAGGCACATACGTCCCTACGCGAGGCAATAGCTTTACGAAAAAGCACCGACAGGGCAGATACCTGACCCTTCAGGGTACTGATTGCCAAACCCTTATCCAGCCCGTGCTGCAAAAAAACCAACAAGTTGGGTAATGAAAATTTCTTTGGATTCCTGGTGTAATGTTGATGGAAAGAAAGCAATGAGAATTGTTTTTCTTACAACTCAGCTGGGACACCGCTGAGGAAACTTGGAAAATGGCAGCGTTTACACAGTCAACGTCCTCAGAGGTAACGGAGTTTAAGTCCGAGAAATCAAGATCTGTTGCTGCAGATCTCTCTGGAGCCTGAGGCTCGGACCTGACAGATCCCCTCCGCAACACTCACAATGAATGAGTGCTGCAGTAGTCTTACGAGAACGGCTGGGGCAGTTTATAATGAAGTGCCCTGACTTACCACAATAGAAACATAGATTCTCCTTAAAACGATGTTTCCTTGCGTGCATCACTAACCCGTCGTTGTAAAGATTCACCTGCATGGGTTTCAGGTTCAGGTTCCCGTGTAATCCTACTCAAAGGTTCCTAGCTGGAGGGAAGGTAGGAAAAGGTTAGTACGATTGCTTTCGAACCATCTCTCTTGCCTGCGTTCAGTCCAGACGAGTATCAATACGGATGCAGTAGTTAATAAAGTCACCTAACGCAGTGGGAGGGTTCGGCACGAGCAAGTTCATCCTTAATCAGTGGAGATAACCCCTTTCGAAAAATAATTTTTTGGCGGAACTGTCCCAGGTGGTATCAAGGCCCATCTCCTGAAATCCAAGGCATATTCAGCTACCGAGTGCTTACCTTGGCGCAAAGCTAACATGCTGCTTCAGCTGTTGCACCTCGATTGGGGTCATCAAACACCTGCCCCATGGCTGAAATAAAATCATCAAGGTGATTCAAACAATCATCCTCAGTCTCAATCAGAGGGTTTGTCCCACATTAAAGCCTTGTTGGTAAGCAACATAATTATAGTAAGCACCTTAGATCGTTCAGTGGGAAATTGTGAAGCATGTGCAGAAAAAAAAAGATTGCATTGATTAATAATCCCCTGAATTTCTCACGTTCACCGCCAAAACGAAAAGGGGCAACTTGGGAATCCCAGCACTCGGGCTACGGCAGGAGCCTGGACTCGCCCCTCTAGAACCTCAATCCTGGCTCGCAAATCCTGGGTAAGTCTGTCCAACCACTTGCAAATTGTGATTATTGAGGTCCTGTAGATTTGTAAAACGGGTCTTTATAGTCTGCAAATCTGCAAGGATATTATCAGTCACTCCGCAAAGTTCCTTTATGCGGGCCTCCATTTTCCAGATCTTTTAAGACAGGATTACTGGAAGAAGAGGAAGAGAAAAAAAACAATAGTGTTCACCTTGGCAACAATGCAGAAGAAAAAAAAAATTAAGGGAACTGCTCACCTGGAATGGTTGTGAGAAGTCACAACCACTATCATCACAGAAAGTTTCAACCAGACATCTGATATCCAGAGTTACAGCAGACAAAAAAGAGAAAAGAAAGGAAAAAAAAACAAAACAATAGTGTTTACCTGTGGTAACACTGCAAAAAGAAAAAACTTAAGGGAATTGCTCACCTGGAATGGTTGTGAGAAGTCACAACCACTGTCATCACAGAAAGTACAAACCGGACGTCTGATATCCACAGTACAGCAGACACAGCCTTCCAGACCCAGCAGACACTAACGTTTTGGCTTCAGAATCTTGTAATGTTATGTAGTACAGTTCATATAGCGTCTTGTGCTTGGGTGCGATGAACATACATGAGACACAGGTTTGATATAGAAAAGTCCTGTATTACTTCATACAAGTTGGCAGAAATAGTCACACAGTTTGCAGACACAGAAACAGGAGACACAGCAGGCCAGAGTAATCCAAGCTCAGCAATCACTCTCCAATACAGATTCAGGTCTTCTTCTCTGTTACCGTAAGTCCATGCAAACGTGGTCTTTCAAAGAGCAGGGTTCAGAGTCCACAAGTGCTTCAGAGTTCCTCAGTAGAATAGCTGGAGTACAAGGTCCAAGGCTTACAGGAGTCAAGTCACAGGTTCACTGCAGGCTAGATTCTGAAGCACTGATTGCTCAGCTGTGGCTGCTTAAGAAGCAAAGGAGAGAATCAGGGCGGAACATGCAAGCTGGAAACTCCATTTTGACTGAGGGCAAGATAGCTGCAGCAAGACAGAAAGTAAAATGGCTGACGAACAAACTGAGTTTCAGGAATATATACATAGAACCTTACACCTGGAAGAACCCAAACACCATGAAAAGAAGGATTCCCAAATCCTGTAGTAAATCCTAGTCGTAGCCGGACTTCTTGACGCTCTCATAGTGGCAATGACCTTTTCTGAAAACCCTTGACGGGTTAAAATCTCGGTCTCAAGAGCCAAACCGTCAAACGCAGAGACCTCAGGCCCGGATGACACACGGGACCCTGAGTGAGCAAGTCCGGTCGAAGAGGCAGAGGAAAAGGAGGCGCCGCCAGAGCGACATCAGCGTGGAAAACCACGTCCTTCTCGGCCATCGGGCTATCAGAATAGCCAACCCTCTCCAGCCTGACCCGATGTAACACAAGCGGCAGCAAGGATATCGGTTGGGAACACATAAACCAGCTGGTATTGGCTCCACGGAACCACCAGCGCATCCACTTCCACCGCGGTCGGATCCTGTATCTGGACATGAAAGTTGGTAACTTGGCATTGATCCTGGAGGCCATCAAGTCTACTTGGGAGTCCCCCATCGGGAGCACAGAAGTGCAAAGATTTCCGGATGAAGACTCCATTCTCCGAATCCATCTCTCTCGGCTGAGAAAGTCTGCCTGGATATTCTGAACTCCTGGTAATGAATCGCAGAATGGACGGCACATGAGCCTCGGCCCATATCAGAATCCGAGATACCTCCGACATGAGTCTGGAGCTCCTCGCCCCGCCTTGATGGTTGTATACGCAACCGCCGTAGCGTTGTCCGTCTGAACACGAACTGGTAAATCCGCTAAAAAGGACCGTCCAATGTTGGAGGCAAAGAAAAATTGCCTCAATTCCAGGAGTTGATCGGTAAACCGATTCTTCCGGTGACCAAACTCCCAAAATCAGAGATTGTTCCAAACTCCCCCCCAGCCCATCAGGCGGCATACGGTGGTCAAGACCGACCATGACAGGGAAGAAAAGATTTTCCCAGGAAAAAAACCGTTCCGGACGTAACCACCAGTCCAGAGACTCTCGCACTTTGCGGGAGATTAAAACCTCAATCCAGTGTTTCCTGTGCACGATTCCATCTCTCAAAATGAAGCTTTGAAGGAGTTCTGCAATGGAACTGAGCAAACGAAGAGCTCCATCGAAGCGACCATTAACCCCAAAGGCGCTACACTTCGAAGGGATACTGTCGTTGAGGACTGCAGAGTCTGTGCCAGACAATGGATTACTGGTTTGCTTGTCCTTTGGCAGAAAAACTACCACTTTCGCTGTGTCGAAAAATCATGCCCAAAAACAGGATTGACATGAGAAGGCTCCAGGGAGGACTTCCCCGTTGATCAGCCCCCCCGAAATCCTCCAGGAGCTGAAGGGATAAATCGCGCGCCGCACTGCCTCCCTTGAGGATGCCACAATCAGAAGATCGTCCAGATAAGGAAGTATCATGATCCCTTGTCTCCGAAGCATTGCCATAAGAGGTGCCAGCATTTGTAAAAACTCGGGTGCCGAAGCCAACCCGAAAGGGAGGGCCACAAACTGGTAAATGGTCCTGACCTATGGCAAAGCGCAGAAAGCGCTGATGAGATCTTCCGATGGGAACGTGTAAATAGGCGTCGCGAATATCTATGGACCCAGAAAATTGTTCTGTGACAGGGCAGTCACCACTGAGCGAAGCGACTCCATGCGGAACTTTGGGTGTAAACATGCCGATTTAACCTCTTGAGATCCAGAATGGACGAAACTTTCCCTCCTTTTTGGGGACCACAAATAGAGGTTGGAAATAAAATCCCCTTCCCCGGTCTTCCGGAGGAACTGACACTACTACACCCTTCTGTAGTAAGGAATCGACTTCCTGCCCGCAGAGCGGTCAATAAGTCGGGATCTGACGGAACGCGAGACTGACAGAATCTTTCTGGAGGCGAGAGAGAAAACTCTATGAATAGCCTGCCGACATTATCGTGTCACCCAGGAGTCTGAGACGCGGGAGACCCAAACCGCTTGAAACAGGAGCAGGCGCCCCCCCACTCGAGAATCCTCGAGTGAACTTCTGCGTCAGTCCCGTTTTGGGGCTTTTTGTCAGATTCCCGCTTGTCATTGCGCGGTATTGTTTCCCAAGAAGCGTTAGACTTTTGGGAAGACTTTTTCCCTGAAAAGGTGGGACGACCCGACCCCAAGAGGAGTGACCGGCTCGCCCCCTGCCACGAAAAAAACCGCCGGTTACCGTAGGAACCGGTCCTGCCAAAAGCAGCCGTAAGCTGCCCTACGCGAGGCAACGCTGACTCTTAGCCTTAAGCAATCAATTCCGGAGGTCAGAGCCGAAAGCTGACCACTCTTTGTAAGGCAAAGATAGCAAACCTTGTTTGGGAGACCGCATCTCCAGTCCACTGTTTTAAGCCAACGCTCTTCTAACAGTGATTGTAGAAGCCTGAGCTCTGGATATTAGGGAAGCCATATCCAAAAGAGGCACAGACATATTGGTCTGATTCTTCTATTAACTTAATGATCTCATCTATTGCCTGTAAAGAAGAACCCATCCTGAGGATATCCGCAGGCGAGCTGTCCAAACCCCATGGAAGCTCTAGAAGCTCAATAGGAAGATAAAGCCACTCTAAAGGCCTGACCACACTTCATAGCCGCCTTGGCCGCCATCTCTGACTTTTTGTCCAGCGCATCCTGCAAAGTAGCTTTTCCTTTGACGGGAAGCATAGAAGCTTTGTTAAGCTTGGATAAAGAAATATCCACCTCAGGGGATGGAATCCAGCTAGCAATTAGGTCTGCTGGACAAGGATACAAGGTTTCAAACAACCTTGTCCCCTGAAAACGCTTTGTCTGGACAAACGGTTTTCCTTTTTTTACTTTCTTAAAAACTACTCATAGCTGGCATCGCTAAAGGAATTTTGCGACCCATGGTACCTCGGGAATACCTTTCAAATTCAGTCCTAGGACTTGCATCCTCCGTAGGCTTGACAAAAGCATCTATACGGCCCACAAGGAAGCAGAGTCTCCTGAAAATCCTTCGCCCAATCAAAAAATTCTCCCTCAGAAAAATGAAGGAGAAACCCCCTGCAGAAAATCGAGTCACTTAGTGGGGAGGGCAAGCAATCCTGGGAAGCTTTTTGCTATGAGAAGGCTAAGGGATACCCACGACCCAAAAGGCAGAAAGCCCACTAAAGCAGTAGTGGCATATCAACTTGGCTCAAGCGACCCCAATAGTGGCGCGAAGGTGCAGAGGATTCTATCGTGTCAAAACACGGGGGGTCCTGGAGAGGACGAGGAAGAGATAGCCCCATCAAATTGGACGCCGGTTATTCAGATGGTAATAGTGATGAAAATAACCAGAGCATGTGGTCCACAAGTAGCAAAACGGAAGGGTTAACTTCTTTAAAAGCAAAAGAATCCCCACAGTGAAAAACGGCCCCCCCCCCCTCAGACACTCACAGACCGTTATGAGGGATACAAGTCCCAATATCAGAAAACGCACGCTGCGCCTAGAGAGGCAAACAGCAAAAAAATCTGCGGGAGGCTAAAGGGTTAACTGCTACCTAACGATAGCAGCGACTAAACCCGGCGGCTTGGTTTGCTCAAATGCCTGTGTACAGAAACGGGGAGAGGAGACCAGGAAGCTGTAATGGCTGCCAAGAGAGCAGGAAGAAAGGACCATCACTTCCTGTAATCAGAAAGCCGGGAAACCCGAAGCCACCCCCCTCCTGCTCAGTCAAAAAAAGTCGGGAGATCTTAGCCTCCTCTCCCGTACACTGTAAGGCGCTGCGCGCCTAAACCACACACATATAAATAAAAAATCGCTCTCTTCTTTTTTTTTTTTAAAAAAGCCCAACATGAGAAAATACGTGGGAAAAACCCCAATAACATCAGCCTGTCACCCCCAGACGCTGTAACACTGCACATATCAAAATATAATGAGATTACTCACCACCAAAAACGCCACAGGGACCCCCACGGATATGTGATGCTGTGCCCATTGCTTCCCCCTGAAACAAAACCAGTGACCCAAAGTGGTAGCGTCCTGTCGGGATAGCCACCTTTCCCCCCCGGCGGCAAGAAAATGTTTTAAAGACCACCATTTGGGAATACATATTGCCAGGGGAGAGGTTGGGGCCGCAGGCCGGTACCCCTGACCCAGCATAAAGTCCAGGGAAAAGTTGTGAATGGGGTTTGAGATGGTTCTGAGCAGAGGCTCCCTCGGTGGTTACAAGGGTGTAGTAGGATTGTGAGGAGGGAATCAGTGTTTTCGACGGTCTTTTAAAAGGGATCTTTTCCCATCGGGTTGCCGGATCAATTGTTCTGGTCGAATCCTTCATTCCAGTTTCCCTTGTAGCCTCGTGTTGTCTGCATCTCCTGTTAAGTAAGAATTTGCTTCTTTTTTTTTTTCGCTGTTTTTTTGCATTTGCCTGACTTCTGTGGGGCCTTCGGTCCCCTCCGGGGGCTTTTTGCCCTCTCATTTTGGTTACCATGATTTTGTACATTTGCTTTTTCCAAATTTTTTTCATGGTGCTGTTTTGATTTGTTACACCAGAGAATAATTTAGGTGGTAGAGGTCGGTGATCTCAGGGATTTTGAAATTAGTGAGTTGGTCTTTTCAGGTTTTCTGGGATTGCAGTTAAGTGCCCTTCCTACCTTTTCTATTTAGAAGTTTGGGGCCCAGCGTTTGTAACTATTTTCTTCGTGTCGTAATTTCCCTTGTCTAACCGCCATTACATGTTTGGGGGTTTTGTTTCTTTGGGGTTCTGCCCCGGGGTATACTTTCTTTTTTCTTCTTTAGGTGTAGTTAGTTTTAGCTGTGCGAGGCGTTAGGCCAACGAGGAACCCCACGGTGCCTTAGTTTGTGGTGGTTAGTAGGGTACGCAATCTCTAGATTCCAACTGCTCTGGTGTATTGCCTTTTTTACCGCACTCC
>JARQOD010004896.1:0-51604 GCA_033576555.1 Oophaga sylvatica
GAATGCTCTTTAAAAATGTCCCAGACTGGGGAATTTCTTTGACAGAGAATTTCAAGAGTGTTGGTGCTCTGCAGAACAGTTGCCTGCCTTCTACTTCTGGTCACCACACTACCTCTTCCTGCTTGTTTTGGTGCTGCCAACCCCTCTGCATGCCAGCTTCCAAGTGACGTCATCATCCACCAAATCGTCTTCCATTGTCGCACCCTGGTCCTCCTAACTTGGTGACTTAACAACAACTTGACTTATCAGCAACTGTTATGTTTTGGTAGCTGAGGAGGGCAGGAGCAAAAAACTACAAAGGCAGCCAAACACCAGAGAGGTTGATATCTAATAGGTTGCAGACCCCTAAACTAACCGCACAACTAGAAGCAGCTGTGGGACGTTCCTACGGTGCCCTAGATGCCTCGTCACAGCCGGAGAGATTAGTTACCTCTGTAGATGGAAAGAGGAAAGCTAACTGCCCCGGAGTAGAACCCCAAAGTATTAGGAAGCCCCCAAACATATAATGGTAGTTAGACAAGAGGAAAACACGAACACAGACAGAAAATAGAATGAGCAAACGCTGGGGCCCAAAACTGTCTAGATAGGATAGTACAGGAGAGAATACTGCCTGTAACCCATCAAAACCCTAGGAAAAATTCCAACACTTCTGAATCCAAAAATGCTGAGACCACACGGTCTCGACCACCTATATCAGATCTCTGGTGTGAAAACGCAGCTACCCAGCAGTAAAATATCACAGGAACTGAGCACAAGTGCAAATACAAAAAGAGAACAGAGACCAGCGCAAGCCCCCAAAGGGGACCCGGCTGAACTCAAAAGCAAGGCTGCAAAAACAAGGGAAATCAAACCACAGAAAAAAAAACAGAAAGTAACTTATCTGAATGATAGCAGGAGACATCAGAAAAGTAAGCTGACTTTTAACCTAAACCAGGAAGTAACAATTATTCACCGGCGAGGATCATGGGAGGCCAGCTCACTTATATCAGGCCAGTCCGTCCCCCTGTTAACCATTCATCCATTGCCGGTGGAGAACTCTTGCTGTTCAACATAGGTTCAATACCCTCAGCAACCACCAGAGGGAGCCTCAGCTCCGAAGTCATCTCCAACACATTCACAACAGGCAACTATGTCTCATTATTATCTAGTTTCTAGTATTTATCTAGCCGTGACTGCTCTAAGTCTATTAACAGGGAATTAAGATTGTGAGCCCCAATGGGGACAGCTATGATAATGTCTGTAAAGTGCGGTGGAATATGATGGTGCTATAAGTAAGCATAATAATAATATTATCCATGTTTTCAATATGCTCATTCTCATTTATGCCGTTATTCACACTTTATAGGTTCTACAGATATTTCTTTCAGGTAATGTCACATATACATGTTTACATATATACTTATTAATGTAAATGTGATAATACTTAATTTTCTCTGCAGCTTACAAAAGATCACTAAAATGTAATAAAATGCATTGTCAAGATAAGCTTTCTCTATACTGACAGGTTAATCTGACTGGAACACTTGAAAAACAAAGCAAATCTTATCCTTGAAATCTTAACACTCAGGGGTGTTTAATAATTTTACGCTTCAATCAGTTTGATTTATTGAACCTGTCATTAATAGTGTACCAGGAAATTCCTATAAATAAAAATGTTGGGCTATTTCTTATCACTTATATTGAAAAATTAATAAAATAGAATATTTTCAAAATATGCAAACATCTTCAGCTCACTTGATTCATAATGTATAGGATACACAAAGTCCTCACCTCTTTTTAGACTTAGGGAATACATGTTACATATTAACTGTGTCAGTTGGCTTACTGGAAGCTTGTTAAATCCCCAGTTAGCTTGTCCTTACATTTTCTCCTGGCCCTAAGGAAAACTAAATCCGAAACTCTTTGCCTGCTACATAAAAAATGCATGGGACGAAGCCCTTAATGTCTGTACATAACCTTTACTATGCTCAAGGTTACAAACATCTTAAAATACATATCATTTATTCACTGTGATAAATCCACAACTTTGCAACCTTGTATTTACTGCATTTTTTACGATTAAAGAGGAATTCCCATAAGTGCGATACAAAATCCATTTACAGGGAGAAAACACACACACAATTTATCCTATGTTGAAGAATGACATACACAAGCATTTCTCTAAGCTGGGGGGCCATGGCAATATTTTTTCCACATTAACTTTGACCAAAATCATGATCTATATCAATGTTTCTTACTAACTAGTTAAAGCATTGATCTTGAGCAACATCAAACTTCGACTATATAAGCTTAGGATTGAAATGAGTGACAGAGTCCACAAGGGTAATGAAAAAAAGTAAAAAAAATAAGCTTTTAAAAATCAGAAATGGAAAGGATTCTAATATTTGAACACTTTCAAAGTTCTTTGTCAAGTGTGCTCTGATGTTTGAGAGTTGAAATATTGCAATATCTTCCATGGAATAATAGTTTTTTGTTTTTCTTCATCACCCATGTGGATGATGTAACTGTTTTCAGTTTTGATGGTTTAGTTCATGTGGATTCCTTGACTTAGTGGCTTTTGGGTACTTTTCCAAATTATTTGCCCAGTCACAGTGGGCAATAGTAGACGAGCAAATCTACTAAAACTCGATTCACCAAATTACTTGAATTCGGCCTGGGAATTAGGTTTGTATGAATTTGTTGGTAAAAGCCATTTATTAAGCTCTGAGGTCTCTCCAAGCACCAGAATAATACTGTCACGGGTGTGTCAGGTGTTGTCTTCTTCAGTTTTTTGGATGGATTCGGAAAAGTTTTGGGCTGTACTCGATTGGGACCATCCCGAGAATCTAATTTTTACCGGAAGTTTATTCAAGATTATATGGTAATGTTGAAACCCCTTAATGACATGACAAGGAAGGGGTCTGATTTTTCAAAATGGTCGGATGCTGCTCAGCGGGCTTTTTCCTCCTTAAAGAATTGTTTTGACAGTGCACCTATACTCAGTCAACCTGATGTTTTGCAGCTTTTTGTCATAGAAGTGGATGCGTTGAAGGTGGGTGTTGGGTATGTATTGTCTCATGGTCCGTCCCCGGGTAAATGGCATCCGTGCGCCTTATTTTCCCAAAAATTATCCTTGGCTGAGAGAAATTATGACGTGGGTAATAGGGAGCTTTTGGCGATTAAATTGGTATTCGAGGAATGACAACATTGGTTGGAGAGGACAGTACATCCTATTGCTGTTATCACGGACCACAAGAGTCTGTTATATCTTCAATCAGCTAAATGTCTCAATCCTAGACAAGCTAGGTGGTCCCTGTTCTTTACTAGATTCAATTTTGTGGTCACTTTCTGTCCAGGAGTTAAAAACACAAAGGTGGATGCTTTGTCCCAGGGCTTCCCTAGTGGTGGTGACCATGAGGAACCTGCCCCAATTTTGCAGAAGGGGGTAGTTGTCTCTGCCTTATACTCTGACCTGTAGGGTGACATGTTATGATTCGGTAACCACGGAGGATAATAGGAAAAATAGGCTAGGCAACCAGACACCCAGAGAGGTTGGTAACTTAGCGGGTTGCAGACCCCTAAACTGACAACTGAACTAGAATTAGCCGTGGGACATACCTACGATGCCATAGACGCTTCGGCACAGCCAAAGAGTTAACTAAGCCTAAAGAGAGAAAGGGGAAAGCTAACTGCTCCGGAGTAGAGCCCCAAAGGAATAGATAGCCCCAAACATATATTGTCGGTGAGACAGATGAAGCACAAACACAGACAGAAAATAGAGCGAGCAAATGCTGGGGCCCAGACTGTTTAGATAGAACAGGACAGAAAAGCATACTATCTGCAATCCAGCAAAAACCCTAAGAAAACTCCAACACGTCTGATATGCAAAAATTCTGAGGCCAAATGACCTCTCCCCACTAAATCAGAACTCTGGTGTCACTGGAAGCAAAACAACAGATACTGAAATAACAGGGAGCTAGAACCACAGAAAAGACTGAAGCAGGCTGTGGTAAATTAACATAGAGTCCAGCACTGGCCGCCGCAGGGAACCCTGGCTGAACTAACTCCAGCAAGGCAGAAAGCTGAGAAAATCAAAATATAAACAAAAGCTACAGATTTAACAGCAAAATTACTTATCTGAAAGATGCAGGACACAGCAGGGCGCAAGCAGACTTCCAAAAGGCTAGGAAGAAACAAATCACTGGTATGCATTATGGGAAGGCTGCTCATTTATATCTCCCCAGTCAGTAACACTTGATTTCCAATTTCACCATCAGGTGATTGACTTCTGTTAGCCAGAGCAGCTCCATTACCAGAAGCAACCACCAGTGGGAGCCCAACCTCAGAAGCCAGATTAAAGGTGTTCACAACAGTACCCCACCTTGAGGAGGGGTCACCAAACCCTCACCCAAGCCACCAGGCCGATCAGGATGGGCCCGGTGAAAGGCGTGAACCAATCTCTCGGCATGAATGTCAGAAGCAAACACCCAAGAATTATCCTCCTGTAAGGTTCTTTGTACATGTTCTTGAAACTCAGTTTTCCGTCAGCCATTTTGCTTTCTGTCTTGCTGCAGCTATCTTGCCCTCAGTCAATATGGAGTTTTCAGCTTTCATGTTCCCGCCCTGATTCTCTCCCTCTTGCTTCTTAAGCAGCCACAGCTGAGCAATCAGTGCTTCAGAATCTAGCCTGCAGTGAACCTGTGACCTGACTCCTGGAAACCTTGGACTATGTACTCCAGCTATTCTACTGAGGAACTCTGAACACTTGTGGACTCTGGAACCCTGCTCTTTGAAAGATCCACGTTTGCATGGACTTACGGTAACAGAGAAGAAGATCCTGAACCTGTTGTGGAGAGTGATTGCTGAGCTTAAGTTACTCTGGCCTGCTGTGTCTCCTGCTTCTGTATCTGCAAATTGTGTGACTATTTTTGCCACTTGTATGAAGTAATACAAGACCTTCTATATCAAACCTGTGTCTCATGTATTTTCATCGCACCCAAGCACAAGACGCTATATGAACTGTACTACATACATTACAAGATTCTGAAGCCAAAACGTTAGTGTCTGCTGGGTCTGGGAAGGCTGTGTCTGCTGTAACTGTGGATATCAGACGTCCAGTTGTACTTTCTGTGATGACACTGGTTGTGACTTCTCACAACCATTCCAGGTGAGCAATTCCCTTAAGTTTTTTTTTTCTCTGCAGTGTTACCACAGGTAAACACTATTGTTTTTTTTTTTTTCTTCCCTCTTTTGTGTCTGCTGTAACTGTGGATATCAGATGTCCGGTTGAACTTTCTGTGATGATAGTGGTTGTGACTTCTCACAACCATTCCAGGTGAGCAGTTCCCTTAATTTTTTTTCTCTCTGCAGTGTTACCACAGGTAAACACTATTGTTTTTTTTTTCTCCTCTCCTTCCAGTACTCCTGTCTTAAAAGATCTGGAAAATGGAGGCCCGCATAAAGGAACTTTGCGGAGTGACTGATAATATCCTTGCAGATTTACAGACTATAAAAACCCGTTTTACAAACCTACAGGACCTCACTAATCACAATTTGCAAGTGTTTGGACAGACTGCCCAGGATTTGCGAGCCAGGATTGAGGTTCTAGAGGAGCGAGTCCAGGCTCCTGCCGTAGCCCCAAGTTCTGGGATTCCCAAGTTGCCCCCTTTTCGTTTTGGCGGTGAACGTGAAAAATTCAGGGGATTTATTAACCAATGCAATCTGTTTTTTTTCTGCACATGCTTCACAATTTCCCACCGAACGATCTAAAGTGCTTACTATAATTATGTTACTTACCAACAAGGCTTTGATGTGGGCAAACCCTCTGATTGAGACTGAGGATGAATGTTTGGATCATCTTGATGCTTTCATTTCAGCCATGGGGCAGGTGTTTGATGACCCCAATCGAGGTGCAACAGCTGAAGCAGCCATGTTAACTTTGCGCCAAGGTAAGCACTCGGTAGCCGAATATGCCTTGGATTTCAGGAGATGGGCCCTTGATACCACCTGGGACAGTTCCGCCAAAAAATCTATTTTTCGAAAGGGGTTGTCTCCACTAATTAAGGATGAACTTGCTCGTGCCGACCCTCCCACTGCGTTAGGTGACTTTATTAACTACTGCATCCGTATTGATGCTCGCCTGACTGAACGCAGGCAAGAGAGATGATTCGAAAGCAATCGCACTAACCTTTTCCTACCTTCCTACCCAGCTAAGGAACCTTTGAGTAGGATCACACGGGAACCTGAACCTGAACCCATGCAGGTAGACTCTTTACAAAGACGGGTTAGTGATGCACGCAAGGAACATCGTTTTAAGGAAAATCTATGTTTCTATTGTGGTAAGTCAGGGCACTTCATTATAAACTGCCCCAGCCGTTCTCGTAAGACTACTGCAGCACTCATTCACTGTGAGTGTTGCGAGAGGAGATCTGTCAGGTCCGAGCCTCAGGCTCCAGAGAGATCTGCAGCAACAGATCTTGATTTCTCGGACTTAAACTCCGTTACTTCTGAGGACGATGACTGTGTAAACGCTGCAATTTTTCAAGTTTCCTCAGCGGTGTCCTAGCTGAGTTGTAGGAAAAACAATTCTCATTGCTTCCTTTCCATCAAACTCTGGGTTAACTCAGTCTGGGTGTCTAGCTCTGCTATGATCGACTCAGGGGCAAGTGGGAATTTTATGGATGTCTCCTTTGCTCTGAAACAGGGGATACGTTCAGTGAAGAAGGCTACTCCAGTACAGATGGAAACTGTGGATGGCTCCCTGCTGACCTCTGGACCAGTGGATCAGGAAACGGAGCCTTTGAGGGTCCTTATGGGTAAAGATCATCAAGAGAAACTGTCCTTTATGCTTATCTCTTCTCCCCACTTTCCCATTATTCTAGGGCTACCATGGCTGCAGGCTCAGAACCCTACCATTAACTGGGAGACCAAGGAATTACACTTTCCAGAGAAACAGATGAGTCCAGAAGTTTCAGCTTGCTCTGTTCCTAAAGGAACCATGTCAGTCCCTGAACTACCAGCTGTATACCAGGACTATGTGGATTTATGTGACAAGAAGAACGCTGACCAGCTTCCCCTCACCGTCCATATGATTGTCCAATTGAATTATTGCCTGGAGCAGAGATACCTTTTGGTAAGATCTACCCCCTGGCGGGGCCTGAGCTAAAGGCTTTAAAGGATTACATAGACGAAAATCTAGCCAAGGGCTTCATACGCCCTCTTCATCTCCTGCAGGTGCACCCATCTTCTTTGTGAAGAAGAAAGATGGATCTCTGAGACCCTGCGTAGACTATAGGGAACTCAATAAGGTTACTATTAGAAACCGTTATCCATTGCCTTTAATCCCTGAGTTATTGGAGAGAGTGCGGCATGCCAAAATTTTCTCTAAATTGGATCTCCGTGGGGCCTATAACTTGGCCGTATTAGACCTGGGGATGAATGGAAGACTGCATTCAGGTCACGCTATGGACACTTTGAATATCTAGTTATGCCTTTTGGTCTGAGTACCGCCCCAGCCACTTTCCAACACTTGGTGAATGACATCTTCAGGGATCTCCTAGATACATTCGTGGTGATTTATTTGGATGATATTCTAATTTTTTCTAACTCCACAGAGGAACATCATGGACATGTGAGAATGGTCTTGGAACGTCTAAGACAAAACCATCTTTACATCAAACTTGAAAAGTGTGAATTCTATAGGACCGAAATTCAATTTCTGGGGTATGTACTGTCTACACAAGGAATTAGTATGGATGGAAGTAAGACCCAAGCCATCAAGGATTGGCCAAGTCCTAGAAATGTGAAGGAGGTGCAGCGCTTCATCGGGTTTGCCAATTTCTATAGACGTTTCATTAGGAATTTCTCTGAGGTAGTGTCACCTATCACCCAACTTACCCGGAAAGAGTCTAGGTTCTCCTGGACTCCCCAAGCCCAGGAAGCATTTTCTCGTCTAAAAGATAAATTTACCACCGCACCTATCTTGGTACATCCCAACCCCGAACTTGCCTTCATAATAGAGGTGGATGCTTCAGATTGTGCCGTTGGAGCTATACTCTCTCAGAGAACAGGTGAGAAGAATGTCTTGCATCCCTGTGCCTTCTTTTCCCAGCAGTTGTCTTCGGCTGAGAGGAACTACGATGTGGGCAATAGAGAGTTGTTGGCCATTATTGCCGCCTTCAAAGAATGGAGACACCTTCTTCAGGGAGCTGCACAGCAAATAGTCGTCCTGACAGACCATCGTAACCTTGAATTTATCAGGTCGGCTAAGTGCCTGACTCCTCGCCAGGCTCGCTGGAATCTTTTCTTAAACCAATTTAATTTTGTCATTTCTTATAGACCTGGATCGCGCAATGGAAAGGCTGATGCACTCTCTAGGATTCATTCAGCAGAGACCCGTCCACTTGCTCCTCCTAAGACTATTCTTCCTGACTCTAGATTCCTGGGAGTGATTCATAATCAAGACCTACTTAAGGACATCAAGGAAGCATACCATGCGGATTCCTTGTTGGCACAACCCCCAAGGGACGTAAGTCTTGTCTTTAAGAATGGTGTGTGGATTCTGGGACAACGTCTGTATATTCCTGAAACAGTCAGATTGAGAGTATTGCAACTCATTCACGATTCCAAGATAGCTGGGCATAGAGGAATTCTAAAGACACAGGAATTTCTTTCTCGTTTCTTTTGGTGGCCCACTTGCAGGAAGGATGTTTTAAACTATGTCACTTCATGTGAAGTCTGTGCAAGATGCAAAACACCTCGCTCCTCACCAACTGGTCTGTTACAACCTCTTCCCACCCCGTCCCGCCCGTGGGGATCCATTTCTATGGACTTCATTGTGGAGTTACCAACCTCTCAAGGGAAAAACACCATTCTAGTGGTGGTTGATCGTTTAACAAAGGCAGCTCATTTTATTCCTTGTGTCGGCTTACCCACTGCAAAACAGACATCAGATTTGATGATTAAAGATGTGTTTCGCTTACATGGAGTACCGGATGAGGTTATTTCGGATCGAGGGGTGCAATTCACTTCAAGGTTTTGGCAAAATTTCTGTGCAGCATTGGACATTAAAGTAAACCTTTCTTCTGCTTTTCATCCCCAGACTAATGGACAGACCGAACGAACCAATCAAACTCTGGAGCAGTATCTCCGCTGCTTTATCTGCCACCTACAGGATGATTGGGTGGATCTACTTCCATTGGCTGAGTTCTCTTATAACAACTCTCAGAGCGCCTCCACTAAGCAGTCTCCTTTTTACTCCAATCTAGGTTATCATCCTAACATTCTTCCACGATTTCCCATAGAAACGCCTTTACCAGCAGTGGCCGAAAGAATCACGTCTTTACAGAAGAATATGGATCTTCTAAAGAAGAATCTGGAATTGGCTCAGGAAAGGTACAAGAAAGCAGCAGATAAATTTCGTAAACCTGCACCAGCTTTCAAGGTAGGAGACCTGGTCTGGCTGTCAACCAGAAATCTTAAGTTAAGGATTCCATCGTCTAAGTTGGGACATAAGTACATTGGACCCTATAAAATCAGTAAAATTATAAGTGCCCTTGCTTGTCGTCTTCAACTGCCTAGAACTATGAGAATCCACCCTGTCTTTCATGTATCCCTACTAAAGGCTGCAACACCCAATACGTTTCCTGGACGTTCTTCTCCTTGCCCTGACCCAGTGCTAGTCGATGGTCAGGAAGAATTTGTGGTGGAAAGAATTCTAGATTCCAGGTTATACAGAAATCAGTTACAATATTTGATTAAATGGCAGGGCTACCCAGTGGAGGACAACTCATGGGAACCAGTCAATAACGTTAATGCTCCTCGTTTGCTCCGCCAGTTTCATCAGAGGTACCCAGACAAGTCTGGTCTGAGGCCATCCGGAGGTTGTCCCTAAGGAGGGAGTAATGTAAGGTTCTTTGTACATGTTCTTGAAACTCAGTTTTCCGTCAGCCATTTTGCTTTCTGTCTTGCTGCAGCTATCTTGCCCTCAGTCAATATGGAGTTTTCAGCTTTCATGTTCCCGCCCTGATTCTCTCCCTCTTGCTTCTTAAGCAGCGACAGCTGAGCAATCAGTGCTTCAGAATCTAGCCTGCAGTGAACCTGTGACCTGACTGCTGGAAGCCTTGGACTATGTACTCCAGCTATTCCTACTGAGGAACTCTGAACACTTGTGGACTTTGGAACCCTGCTCTTTGAAAGATCCACGTTTGCATGGACTTACGGTAACAGAGAAGAAGATCCTGAACCTGTTGTGGAGAGTGATTGCTGAGCTTAAGTTACTCTGGCCTGCTGTGTCTCCTGCTTCTGTATCTGCAAACTGTGTGACTATTTTTGCCACTTGTATGAAGTAATACAAGACCTTCTATATCAAACCTGTGTCTCATGTATTTTCATCGCACCCAAGCACAAGACGCTATATGAACTGTACTACATACATTACACCTCCTGACCATAACCTTTCCACTTGACCAAGTACTGGAGTCTCCTTCTAGCTAGACGAGAATCCAAAACCTTCTCTACTTCATACTCCAGATTGCCCTTAACCAATACAGGATCAGTCATACAGTCATAGGAACTACTGGCTCAATAAACCTTTTCAACAAAGATTTATGAAAAATGTTGTGAATCTTGAACGTTCCTGGAAGAGCCAAACGGAAAGTAATGGGATTAAGGATTTCCAAAATCTTATAAGGTCCAATGAACCTTGGCTTGAATTTTGGAGATACAACCTTCATAGGAATATTTTTTGAGGACAACCAAACCATGTCACCTACTTTAAACCGGGGATCATCAGTCCTATGCCGGTTGGCAAAACATTGGGCCCTCTCCTGAGAGTGAGACAACTTATCCACTACTTGATTCCAAATCTGCTGCATTCTCTCTACCACAGAATCAGCATCTGGACAGGCAGAAGCCTCCACCTGCCCTGAAGAAAACCGAGGATGAAACCTGAAGTTGAAGAAAAAAGGGGACATCAAAGTGGCAGAACTAGCCCTATTATTTAGAGCAAATTCAGCCAAGGGCAAAAAAGAGACCCAGTCATCTTGATCAGCAGACACAAAACATCTCAAATAAGTTTCCAAAGTCTGGTTTGCTCTCTCAGTCTGCCCATTGGTCTGAGGGTGAAACGCAGAGGAGAAGGACAACTGAATTCCCAGTTTAGAACAAAAGGCTCTCCAAAATCTGGATACAAACTGGACTCCACTGTCAGACACAATTTTCTCCGGAATGCCGTGCAAACGAACCACCTGCTGAAAAAACAAGGGCACCAACTCGGAAGAGGATGGCAACTTTGGCAGTGTTACAAGATGGACCATCTTGGAAAATCTATCACAGATCACCCAGATAACAGTCATTCTTTGAGAGACAGGGAGATCAGAAATAAAATCCATTGAGATATGGTTCCATGGCCTCCTGGGCACAGGCAGTGGCACCAACAATCCACTAGAGCAAGAACAGGATTTGGACCGAGAACAAGTCCGCACAAAATTTCTAACTTCACGAGATAAAGCAGGCCACCAAAATTACCGACTCACCAAATCTCTGGTACCAAAAATACCGGGATGACCAACCAACACAGAGCAATGAATTTCAGACATTACTTTCCTCCTCCATTGGTCGGGGACATACAATTTCCCCATAGGGCACCGTTCAGGTTTATCCCTTTGAAATTCCTCCAGGGCAAGTCTCAAGTTGGGTAGATAGCGGAAAGAACCACACCCTCATTTAGAATGGTAGTAGGTAGAGATGAGCGACTTTGCCTTTTTTAGGGTCGACTCGGGTTTCATGAACGTCGAACAAAATCGGCCGACTATCGGGAAAAGTCGGAGGTCCGACTGAAACACGAAACCCAATGCAAGTCAATGGGGAAGAAAAATCGTCAAGGAGTGGAGGACATTAAACACACCTACAGTGCCCATTTCAATGCCAACGACATCAATTCTTATTACTTAAGCTTGTCAACCTTAATTTACTTTATAATAATAGTTACGCATTGAAAACTGGGGGTTATTTGGCTAAAGTTGTGGGGGGGAGTAGTGCTGGCTCCAGGTTT
Organism: Oophaga sylvatica; assembly: GCA_033576555.1. NCBI lineage: Eukaryota > Metazoa > Chordata > Amphibia > Anura > Dendrobatidae > Oophaga > Oophaga sylvatica. Next base: position 12,032 of record JARQOD010004896.1, read on the forward strand.
TCATGTGCCCCGGGCGAAAGAGTGTCAGTGGGCCCCTTTAACACATACTACAATTCATGATGCTCCAATACGGCAGAGAAATATATGTATAGTACAATGACAAATACTTCCCTTCTTACATTACATGACTGATATCTATTTTAAATTCTACAATAGCTCAAAAACCGGACAGTATATTCCTCCATACAGTATTATGGCCACCACATAGTGCGCCATACAGAATAATGAGCCCCATATATTGCTCCATACAGAATAATTTATCCCATATAATGTTCCATACAGTACATGATGAGCTCCACATAATGCTACAGTATATGATGGTCCCCATATAATGTGCCATACAGTATAGGACGGTACCCATAGAGTAGAATGAGCCCCACATATAGCTCCATACAGTATAATGAGTCGCATATAAAGCTCCATACAGTATATGATGGACCCCATATATTGCTCCATACAGAATGGGCTCCATATAATGCTCCATACAGAATAGGCCCCATATGTGCTCCATACCCTATATGATGCCCCATAAATAATGAACCCCATATGATGCTCCAGTATATAAAGGGCCCCATGGATGATGCTCCATTGTGTGATGGGCCTATATAATGCTCCATATATAATGGGCCCCATATGATGCTGCAGTATATGATGGGCCTCATGGATGATGCTCCAGTGTATGATGGGCCCATACACTGTGTGCAGAATTATAAGGCAAATGAGTATTTTGATCACATCATCCTTTTTATACATGTTGTCCTACTCAAAGCTGTATAAGCTTGAAAGCCAACTGCCAATAAATCAGGTGATTTGCATCTCTGTAATGAGGAGGGGTGTGGTCTAATGTCATCAACACCCTATATAAGGTGTGCTTAATTATCAGGCACCTTCCTTTCCTTTGGCCAAAAGAGTCAGAAGAGAGATTTGACGGACTCTGAAAAGTCAAACATAGTGAGATGTCTTGCAGAGGGATGCAACAGTCTTGTAATTGCCAAACTTTTCAAGCGTGATCACTGAACAATCAAGCGTTTCATGGCAAATAGCCAACTGGGTCACAAGAAGCGTGTTGATAAAAAAAAGGCTCAAAATAACTGAACATGAATTGAGGAAAATCAAGCGTGAAGCTGCCAAGATGCCATTTGCCCCCAGTTTTGCCATATTTCAGAGCTGCAACGTTACTGGAGTATCAAAAAGCACAAGGTGTGCCATACTCAGGGACATGGCCAAGGTAAGGAAGGCTGGAAAACGACCATCTTTGAACAAGAAACATAAGATAAAACGTCAAGGCTGGGCCAAGAAATATGTTAAGAATGATTTTTGTAAGGTTTTATGGACTGATGAAATGAGAGTAACTCTTGATGGGCCAGATGGATGGGCCCGAGGCTGGATCAGTAAAGGGCAGAGAGCTCCACTCTGACTCAGACACCAGCAAGGTGGAGGTGGGGTATTGGTATGGGCTGGTATCATCAAAGGTGAACTTGTGGGACTTTTTCGGGTTGAGGATGGAGTGAAGCTCAACTCCCAGACTGCCAGTTTCTGGAAGACACCTTCTTCAAGCAGTGGTACAGGAAGAAGTCGGTATCGTTCAAGAAAAACATGATTTTCATGCTCGACAATGCTCCATCACATGCATCCAAATACTCCACAGCGTGGCTGCCCAGTAAAGGTCTAAAAGAAGAAAAAATAATGACATGGCCCCCTTGTTCACCTGATCTGAACCCCATAGAGAACCTGTGGTCCCTCATAAAATGTGAGCTCTACAGGGAGGGAAAACATTACACCTCTCGGAACAGTGTCTGGGAGGCTGTGGTGCCTGCTGCACGCAATGTTTATAGTAAACAGATCAAGCAACTGACAGAATCTATGGATGGAAGGCTTTTGCGTGTCATCGTAAAGAAAGGTGGCTATGTTGGTCACTGTTTTTTTTTGTTTTTGAATGTCAGAAATGTTTATTTCTAAATTTTGTGTTGTTATATTGGTTTATCTGGTGAAAATAAACAAGTGAGATGGGTATATATTTGGTTTTCATTAAGTTGCCTAATAATTCTGCACAGTAATAGTTACCTGCACAAACAGATATCCTCCTAAGATAGCCAAATCTAAAAAAAAACACACTCCAACTTCCAAAAATATTAAGCTTTGATATTTATGAGTCTTTTGGGTTGATTGAGAACATAGTTGTTGTTCAATAATAAAAAGAATCCTCTCAAATACAACTTGCCTAATAATTATGCAAACAGTGTATAATGCTCCATATATAATGGGCCCCATTTATAATGCTCCAGTGTATAATGGTCCCCGTATATGATGCTCCAGTGTATGATGGGCCCTATGGATGATGCTCCAGTGTATGATGGGCCCCATTTATAATGCGCAGGTGTATGATGGGCCCCATGGATGATGCCCAGTGTATTATGGGCCCCATTTATAATGCTCCAGTGTATGATGGGCCCATATAATGCTCCATATGTAATGGGCACCATATGATGCTCCAGTGTATGATGGGCCCCATGGATGATGCTCCAGTGTATGATGGGCCACATTTATAATGCTCCAGTGTATGATGGGCCTATATAATGCTCCAGTATATGATGGGCCCCATGGATGATGCTCCAGTGTATGAAGGGCCACATTTATAATGCTCCAGTGTATGATGAGCCCCATGCATGATGCTCCAGTGTATGATTGGCCTATATAATGCTTGTTATATAATGGGCCCCATATGATGCTCCAGTATATGATGGGCCCCATGGATGATGCTCCAGTGTATGATGGGCCTATATAATGCTCCACATATAATGGGCCCCATATGATGCTCCAGTGTATAATGGGCCCCGTATATGATGCTCCAGTGTATGATGAGCCACATTTATAATGCTCCAGTGTATGATGGGCCCCATGGATGATGCTCCAGTGTATAATGGGCCCATATAATGCTCCATATATAATGGGCCCCATATGATGCTCCAGTGTATAATGGGCCCTATCTATCATGCTCAAGTGTATGATGGGCCCCATATATAATTCTCCAGTGTATAATGCTCCCCATAATTGCTCCAATTATTAAAAAAATGAAATACCTCTCATCGCTGGGCACTGCTCTACTCTAGACACTGCTCTACTCTAGACCCCTCAGCGTCGGCATCTTCCAGCTCTCTGCATTTGGACTGTTCAGGCAGAGGGCGTGCAGACGTGACGTAATCGCGCTCTCTGACTAGAATGTCACTGTCAGGAAAGAGGGGAAGACGTCACAGTGGTGGAGCAGGGAGAGGTACGTACTGCAAGTGCTGGGGCCCTGAGCAAGCAGAGAGGGCCCACTCGTGGGCGATGGAACTGGCACAGGGCCCCTCATAGTACGACAGTGTCTCTGATGGCGAGTGGGCCCCCCCACCGTCAGAGAAACCGGCGTACTATGAGGGGCCCTGTGCCAGTGCAGTCGCCCACAAGTGGGCCCCCCCACCTGCTCAGGGCACCGCCACTTGCCCGGGTGCACCAGGTGCTGACGCTGGCCCTGGGGGGGTACAGCCCAGTTAGGGAGATGGAAAAACTGGCATATGTTGAGGTGTAGGCTGTACGTTCAGCAGCTGCAAATGGAGGAATTGGAGAAGTCGGAGGACAAAGCGAGCCATTTTGCTGGCAACCTATGTGTCATCAGGGGAAGGAGGGACAAAATCCTTTGAAACCCATGCATGGTTCATTTTAATGAAGGTGAGATCACCAACATTTTGGGTCGACAGCCGGGTCCTTCTTTCTGTCAGGATTGATCCAGCAGCACTGAAGACTCTTGCTGATAGCTCACTACCAGCAGGGCAAGCGAGCTCCTGTAAGGCATATTGTGCCAATTTCAGACCAGGTGTACAGTTTACAGGCCCAGTAGTCAAAGGGGAATGAACTGTGAGGGAGAACATCGATAGGGGAGGAGAGGTAATTTTGAACCATAGTTGACAACTGCTGTCTCCTGTCTGTTGCAATCGATTCAATATTAACAGTTATGTGAGCGGTACTCGAGAAATCAGTCCACAACATGGTCATGAAACCCCTGTCTCAAATGCCAGTTTGGCTGTGTGCACCACGAACACCTCTTTCATTTGGCCCAGTACGGCTCGTGGTAGAACCTGCACCGCTGCTGTGTGTGGGAATGCCTCTAACGAACGGTTTACCAGAGTTGCTTGTTTATTCGCCAATATTAGCTCTAGGTTCTCCTGTGACAATGTTCTGTAATTTGCCTTTATAGCATGGATCGAGGATGCTGGCCAACCAGTAGTCGTCATCCTTCATCATTTTGGCAATGCGGGGGTCCCTTTTTAGGATCCGCAAGAGATAATCACACATATGGGCCAATGTTCCAGGTGTCAATGATGCACTGAGAGTCGTGGGTGGAGGAGCACTTTCTGCCAAGTCCACATCCCTTCAGTCACACATAAACCCTGTACCTGACCTTGGCAAGCCAACATTTTCTCTTGCCCCCTGAGAAGCATCCTCCTCCCCAAAATAATCATCCCCTTCATCCTCCTCCTCCCCCTCTTCCTCTTCTTCCTCCACCTCGTCCAGGACAGTTCCCTGAGCAGACAATGGCTGAATGTCATCAAGGCTTCCCTCCTCCTCCTTCACTGCAGACGCCTGATCCTTAATGTGCATCAAAGTTTGCATGAGCAGACGCATAAGTGGGATGCTCATGCTTATGGTGGCGTATTCTGCGCTTACCAGCCGTGTGCATTCCTCAAAACACTGAAGGAATTTACAGAGGTCTTTCAGCTTTGACCACTGCACACCCGACAACTCCATGTCTGCTCTCAAACTGCCTGCCCGTGTATCTTCCCTCAAATGCATTACAGGGTGCCTCTGTTCACACAGCCTCTCAACTGTTATGTTTCGGTAACTGAGGAGAAAAAGCAAAAACAGTAATACACCAGAGAGGCTGGAACCTATTGGATTGCAGTAACCTGAACTGACCGCACAACTAGAGGTAGCCGTGGAGCGTTCCTACGTTGATCCTAGACGCCTCGTCACAGCCTGAGAGATAACTACACCTAAAGGCAGAAAGAGGAAAGCTATCTGCCCCGGAGCAGATCCCCAAAGAAAATAGGAAGCCCCCAAACAACCTCTAGTTGTGTCGTTAGTTTAGGAATCTGCAACCCATCAGTTACCAACATTTCAGGTGTTCGGCTGCCCTGCTGTTGTTCCTGTCCTCCTCAACTACTGAAACATAACAGTGGGCCACCCCGCTGTGGGAGCGTGACGACCGTGTGGTGCGGAGTGCTCCTCGTTTTCTGGAGGTTCTAAAAAAGGTCTTTCTAGGACCTCAGGTCATCCACGATGCGGCGCTCCAACTCCTGGCAAGTTCACAGGGTTCGTCCTTGGTCAGCTGTTTTGCTGTCCAATTTCGGACTGGACTCAGAGTTGGACTGGCCAGATAAAGTCCTCATTCCCGTGTTTTGGAGAGGACTAGTGGGCCATGTGGGCTACCAGGGAGATTCCCACCACACTGGAGAAGCTTATCGCCATATCTACCCGCATCGACCTCCGTTTTCACGAGCGGAGGTTGGAGCGGTCCCAGTGTAGGCAGAGGTTCCGGCTGGCTCCCACCTTCGCCAGACCTCTGGAATCTTTCAGCCAGGCGCCCGACTACAATGAGTCCATGGAGGTTTCTCGAGCAGGACCTAAGTCCCGGGCCGCTCGAGTACCCGTGGTCTGTATCACCTGCCAGCAGTTAGGACATTATGCCAACAAATGTCCACAGCAGTCGGGAAAATGGTCGCGTCTAGTGATCTTGGGAGGAGGTTCACTAGACACTGCGGCATTTTCCACAAAGTTGTCCTTTAAGGGGACAATTACTGTAGGTCCATCCACTCTCACCGCCGAGCTCTGTGTGGACTCTGGAGCCGAGGGGAATTTCATGTCCTCTGCCTTTGCTCTCCGCCACACTATACCTCTGGTGATGCTCGCCAAACCGGTGACGGTGCGAGTAGTGAATGGATCGACTCTGCCCTCACAAATCACCCACCAGACTATCCCTCTCATGTTGTCTATGTCCCCTTCCCATCAGAAGAGTATTTCCTTTCTTGTCCTGCCCAGGGAATAGACGAGGTGTTGCTGGGAGTACCTTGGCTCCGTCCCATTCTCCCCATATTGAGTGGTCCTCTGGGAGGATACTGGGTTTGGTGATTCATGTAGAGGCAGGTGTGTCAGGGAGTGCGTTCAGGTCACCACCACAGAGATACCCGTAGATCTCACTTCTCTTCCCCAGTGTTATTGGTCATACGCAGACATTTTCTCCAAGAAGGCGGCGGAGACTCTTCCGCCTTATCGCCCCTATGACTGTCCTATTGATCTCTTGCCTGGAGCAGAACCTCCTCGGGGAAGAGTCTATCCCCTCTCGCTTCCTGAGACGGAGGCCATGTCCCAGTATATTCAGGAGAATCTGGCAAGAGGGTTCATTAGGAAGTCGGTGTCACAAGCAGGGGCGGGGTTCTTCTTCGTGCAAAAGAAGAGCGGAGAATTACGTCCATGTATTGACTACAGGGGTCTTAATGCCATCACCATCAAGAATAAGTACCCGTTGCCCTAATCTCTGAGCTCTTTGATAGGCTCCGAGGAGCAAGGGCTGTTTTCCAAGACTTTGTTAATGACATCTTCCGGGATATGCTTTCCACCTCTGTAGTAGTCTATCTGGATGATATTCTCATCTTTTCACCAGATATAGACTCTCACCGGAGGGATGTCAACAAAGTCCTCGACCTCTTACGTGCAAACTCCCTCTATGCCAAGCTGGAGAAATGTGTGTTTGAGCAGGAGTCCTTACCTTTCCTGGGCTATATCATCTCCGCCCAGGGATTGGCTATGGATCCTGCCAAACTACAGGCTGTAATGGACTGGCAAGAACCCCATTCTCTTAAAGCGGTGCAGCGCTTTATGGGGTTCATTAATTATTATCGTCAGTTCAGCCCCCATTTCTCAACTTTGGTAGCTTCCTTGGTAGCCCTCACCAAGAAGGGAGCAAAACCCAAGTTGTGGTCTGAGGAGGTCTCCAAGGCGTTCTCTTCCATCAAGTCACATTTTGCAGTGCTCCCATATTACATCACCCTGATGTTGATAAACAGTTTATTTTAGAGGTGGACGCCTCTTCTGTTGGTGCTGGAGCAGTCCTTTATCAAAAGGATGCTCAAGGTCGGAAGCATCCCTGCTTCTTCTTTTCTAAGACCTTTACACCAGCAGAGAGGAATTATTCCATCAGGGACAGGGAGTTGCTGGCTATGAAGTTGGCCTTCTCTGAGTGGAGACATCTTCTGAAGGGGGCTCGTTTTCCCTTCCAAGTCTTCACCAACCACAAGAACTTGGTATATTTGCAAACGGCTCAGCGGCTAAATTCTCGCCAGGCCAGATGGTCCCTATTCTTCTCTCGGTTTCACTTCACCCTCCATTTTCTCTCCGGTGATAAGAATGTTCGGGCCGACGCTCTCTCTAGCTCCTTAGTGTCATCAGAGGAGGAGGATGAGGAGCCTCGGCTTATTGTCCCCGAAGAGAGCCTGAGAACTGTAGCCCCGGTTTCGCTAGAGTCTGTACCTCCGGGCAAGACCTTTGTGCCCACTAATTTGCGACCGGAGGTACTCTTTTGGGCACACTCGTCCAGGGTGGGTGGACACTTTGGGGCAAAGAGGACAACAGAATTATTGGCATACTGGGTGGCCACATATGGCCCGTGACGTCAGGGAGTATATTCAGGTGTGTTTCTCCTGCGCCTGGAACAAGTCCCCTCTACAACGGCTAGCTGGGTTACTTTTTCCCTTTCCGGTGGCAGACAGGCCCTGGGAGATGGTGGGGATGGACTTTGTGGTGGGCTTACCCAAGTCTCAGGGTTACACTATCATTTGGGTGATCACCGACCACTTCTCCAAAATGGTGCACTTAGTGCCGCTACCCCGGTTACCTTCTGCACGGGCCTTGGCAGCATTATTTATTAGACACATCTTCGGTCTACACGGTATGCCAGACAAGATTGTCAGCGATCGAGGTCCCCAATTTGCGTCTCGGTTCTGGAGAGAGTTGTGTCATCTACTCTGTATTGAGTTAAACCTCTCTTCTGCATATCATCCCGAGACGAATGGGTTGGTAGTATCATAGAATGGTAGAGTTGGAAGGGACCTCCTGGGCCATCTGGTCCAACCCCCTGCTCAAAGCAGGATTCTCTAAATCATCCCAGACAGATGTCTGTCCAGCCTCTGTTTGAAGACTTCCATTGAAGGAGAACTTACCACCTCTCGTGGCAGCCTGTTCCACTCCTTATCACCCTAACTGTCAAAAAGTTTTTTCTAATATCTAATCTGTGTCTCCTCCCATTCAGTTTCATCCCATTGCTTCTAGTCTTTCCTTGTGCAAATGAGAATAAAGATGATCCTTCTACAATGTGACAGCCCTTGAGATATTTGTAGACAGCTATTAAGTCTCCTCTCAGTCTTCTTTTTTGCAAGCTAAACATTCCCAAATCCTGCAACCGTTCCTCATAGGACATGGTTTGCAGACCGGTCACCATTCTGGTGGCTCCCTTTGAACTTGCTCCAGTTTGTTGATGTCTTTTTTAAAATGTGGTGCCCAAAACTGGACACAGTATTCCAGATGAGGTCTGACCAAAGAGGAGTAGAGGGCAATAATGACCTCACGTGATCTAGACTGTATGCTTCTGTTGATACATCCTAGAATTGTATTTGCCTTTTTTGCTGCTGCATCACACTGTTGACTCATGTTCATTCTGTGATCAATTAGTATACCCAAGTCTTTTTCACATGTGCTGTTACTTAGCCCTATTCCTGGTAGAGAGGGCCAACCAGACCTTGGTTACATACTTGCGACATTTTGTCTCTGCCAGGCAGGATGACTGGGCATCCTTGCTCCCGTGGGTGGAGTTCGCGTTAAACAATGCTGTGGCTGACTCCACCGGACAGACCCCATTCCTCTTAAATTACGACCAGCATCCGCGGGTACCGGTGCCCATGCCCGTGGCTTCCGCTGACTCCAGGGTGGCAGACTGGGCTGTGGAGGCACGGGACATATGGGACCGCACCCAGGATGCCATTCAGACTTCCAAGGAAAGGATGAGGTCTTCTGCCGATGCCCATCGGCGTCCCGCTCTGACATTTGCTCCTGGCGACCTAGTGTGGCTCTCCGCCCGAAACATCAGGCTACGGGTGGAATCCACTAAGTTGGCACCCCGCTATTTGGTCCCTTTAAGGTTCTCGAGCAGATGAACCCTGTGGTTTACCGTTTGGCCCTTCCGCCTCGCCTTGGTATCTCCGACACCTTCCATGTGTCCCTCCTAAAACCGTGGTCATCTTCCGGTTGCCTGAGTCATCTGCTGGGACGTCGGGTTCGTCTACGGACGATTACGAGGTGAACGCCATTGTAGGGTGCAAGGTGGTACGGGGCAAAAAAATTTTTTGGGTGGATTGGAGGGGTTATGGGCCTGAGGATAGGTCCTGGGAGCCTGCCGAACATATTCATGCTCCGCAGCTCATCGCTGCCTTCGAACGTAGTGAGGCCCAAAGAAGGGGGGGCAATGTTAGGGGTCGAGTTCCCGCTTCTGCACAAGGGGAATCTCGAGCCATCTCTGCTGCGGTCTCCCATCCGTCTCCGGCCGCAGTGGACTCTGCTCAGCTTAGACGTTGGTCCCAGCGTCTCGCCCAGTCTGGCATTGTGCAGAGGATTACTGCTGCTCCTCCAGGCTCTGCTATTGTAGCCAGTACTGGTTAGCGGCGAGCAGACATCTTTAGGACAAAGTCCTTGCTTTCCCCTTCTGAGCATGCCCAGAGTAAGATCTCTCATTGGAGATCAGGGGTCACATGCTCAGGTACTGCAGCAGCTCCTATTCGTCCGCCAGGAAGGTCCTGAAACCACTTGTGTTCTGGAGCAGTTTCCTATTGGTCCTTATCTGGCAGGCCCTGTAGTTGCTACTATAAAAGGGTGGCATGGTCTAGTATCAATCACATTATGTGCTTTGCGTCAGGGTGATCTTGCACGCATGTGTTAGGGCTCGGCTGAAATAAGCCCCTAGAATACCGGCACTCCGGTGAGGAGATTGTATGCACGTGTTTAGGGCTCAGCTGAAATAAGCCCCTAGAATACCGGCTTCTCCGGTGAGGAGATTGTCTGATTGCGTTGCTGATTGCGTTACTACGGACTGCTGTCCGCACAGCAGTTGTCTGTGCATACCTGTGGAGTTAACAGGACACAGTTCATATTTCTGCGTCTCTACCTTAGCGACTCTGTGGCGTAACAGAGTTCGGTTATACCGCCATATAGGGCCACAGTGTCCATAGTTGCGATTCTGTGAAGTAACAGAGTTTGCCTTACCGCCATCCTACTAGCAGCAGGCTCTGCCTGCACGGTGGATCCCGGGCTGCGAACGCACTTATTATTTATATTTATTTTGTGCGTTTTGCCAGCCCTAACAATATATAATAGTGTAAATCTCCGTATATATTTCAGAGTCACACACAGACACTCTTAGGCTCACTATGGATTACACCAGAATATAAAATGCAGAAAAATGGTACTGTATGGAAGCGCACAGCTGTATACCGTATTGGGGTAATGTTAAATCTCCGTCTATAATTCCTGAGTAACACACAGACGCTCACTCAGTATGGATTAGACCAGAATATAAAAAGCAGATAAAGGGCACTGTATCTGAAGATACCAAATGTATACAGTTTAGGGGTAAATTGTAAATCTCCGTATATATCTCCGGAGTAACACACAGACGCTCACAGGCTCAGTATGGATTAGACCAGAATATAAGAAGCAGAAAAAAGGTTATGTATCACAAGCGTACAGCTGTATACAGTGTTGGGGTAATTTTATATCTCCGTATATATTTCCGGAGTAACACACAGACGCTCACACAGTATGCATTAGACCAGAATATAAAAAGAAGATAAATGGTACTGTATCTGAACATACCAGGTGTATATAGTATAGGGGTAAATTGTAAATCTCTGTATATATTTCCGTAGTAACACACAGACGCTCACAGGCTGAGTATGGATTAGACCAGAATATAAAAATCAGAAAAAGGGTTCTGCATCACAAGTGTACAGCTGTATACAGTGTTGGGGTAATTTTAAATCTCCAATATATTTCTGGAGTAACACACAGACGCTCACTCAGTATGGATTAGACCAGAATATAAAAAGCAGATAAAGGGCACTGTATCTGAAGATACCAGGTGTATATAGTATAGCGGTAAATTGTAAAGCTCTGTATATATTTACGAAGTAACACACAGACGCTCACAGACTCAGTATGGATTAGACCAGAATAAAAAAGCAGAAAAGGGGTACTGTATGAGAACCATACAGCTGTATACAGTATTGGGGTAATTGTAAATCTCCGTATATATCTCCGGAGTAACACACAGATGCTCACACAGTATGCATTAGACCAGAATATAAAAAGCAGATGAATGGTACTGTATCTGAACATACCAGGTGTATATAGTATAGGGGTAAATTGTAAATCTCCGTATATATTTCCATAGTAACACAAAGACGCTCACAGGTCGAGTATGGATTAGACCAGAATATAAAAAACAGAAAAAGGGTTCTGTATCACAAGTGTACAGCTGTATACAGTGTTGGGGTAATTTTAAATCTCCGTATATATTTCCGAAGTAACACACAGACTCTCACAGACTCAGTATGGATTAGACCAGAATATAAAAAGCAGAAAAAGGGTACTGTATGAGAAGCGTACAGCTGTATACAGTGTTGGGGTAACTTTAAATCTCTGTATATATTTCTGGAGTAACACACAGACGCTCACTCAGTATTGATTAGACCAGAATATAAAAAGCAGAAAAAGGGTACTGTATCGCCAGATACCAGGTGTATATAGTATAGTGAAAAAATTGTAAATCTCCGTATATATTTCAGGAGTCACAGACAGACGCTCTCAGGCTCAGTATAGATTACACCAGAATATAAAATGCAGAAAAAGCCTACTGTATGAGAAGCGTGCAGCTTTATACCGTGTTGGGGTAATTTTAAATCTCCGTATATATATTTCCGGAGTAACACACAGACGCTCACTCACTATGGTTTAGACCAGAAAATAAAAAGCAGATAAAGGGCACTGTACCTGAAGATACCAGGTGTATATAGTATAATGGTAAATTGTAAATCTCCGTATATATTTCCGTAGTTACACACAGACACTCACAGTCTCAGTATGGATTAGACCAGAATATAAGAAGCAGAAAAAGGTTACTGTATCACAAGAGTACAGCTGTATACAGTGTTGGGGTAATTTTATATCTGCGTATATATTTCCATAGTAACACACAGACGCTCACTCAGTATGGATTAGACCAGAATGTAAAAAGCATATAAAGGGCACTGTATCGCACGATACCAGGTGTATATAGTATAGGGGTAAATTGTAAATCTCCTTATATATTTCCAGAGTAACACACAGACGCTCACAGGCTCAGTATGGATTAGACCAGAATTTAAAAAGAAGAAAAGGGGTACTGTATGAGAAGCATACAGCTGTATACAGTGTTGGGGTAATTGTAAATCTCCGTATATATTTTCGGAGCTCACACAGTATGCATTAGACCAGAATATAAAAAGCAGATAAAGGGTATTGTATCTGAACATACCAGGTGTATATAGTATAGGGGTAAATTGTAAATCTCCGTATATATTTTCGTAGTAACACACAGACGCTCACAGGCTCAGTATGGATTAGACCAGAATATAAAAATCAGAAAAGGGTTCTGTATCACAAGTGTACAGCTGTATACAGTGTTGGGGTAATTTTAAATCTACGTATATCTTTCCGAAGTAACACACAGACGCTCACAGGCTCAGTATCGATTAGACCAGAATATAAAAATCAGAAAAAGGGTTCTGTATCACAAGTGTACAGCTGTATACAGTGTTGGGGTAATTGTAAATCTCTGTATATATTTCCGAAGTAACACACAGACGCTCACACAGTATGCATTAGACCAGAATATAAAAAGCAGAAAAAGGGTACTGTTTGAGAAGCGTACAGCTGAATACAGTGTTAGTGTAACTTTAAATCTCCGTATATATTTCTGGAGTAACACTCAGACGCTCACTCAGTATGGATTAGACCAGAATATAAAAAGCAGATAAAGGGCACTGTATCTGAAAATACCAGACCAGGTATATTAGTTTAGGGTAAATTGTAATTCTCAATATATATTTCCGAAATAACACACAGACGCTCACTGGCTCAGTATGTATAGGCCAGAATATAAAAAGCAGAAACAGGTTACTGTATGAGAAGTGTACAGCTGTATACAGTGTTGGGGTAATTTTAAATCTCCGTATATATTTCCGGAGTAACACACAGACGACACACCAGTTTGGATTAGACCAGAATATTTAAAGCAGATAAAAGGCACTGTTTCTGAAGATACCAGGTGGATATAGTATAGGGGTTAATTGTAACTCTCCTTATATATTTACGAGTAACACACAGACGCTCACAGGCTCAGTATGGATTAGACCAGAATATAAAAATCAGAAAAAGGGTACTGTATCACGATACCAGTGTATATAGTATATGAAAAATTGTAATTCTCCGTATATATTTCAGGAGTCACACACAGACCTCTCCAGCTCAGTATGGATTACACCAGAATATAAAAAGCAGAAAAAGGGTACTATATCACCAGATACCAGGTGTATTATATAGTGAAAAAATTGTAAATCTCCGTATATATTTGAGGAGTCACACACAGACACTCTTAGGCTCACTATGATTACACCAGAATATTAAAATGCAGAAAAATGGTACTGTATGAGAAGCGCACAGCTGTATACAGTATTGGGGTAATTTAAATCTCGTATATAATTCCGAGTAACACACAGACGCTCACTCAGTATGGATTAGACCAGAATATAAAAAGCAGATAAAGGGCACTGTATGAAGATACCAGGTGTATATAGTATAGGGGTAAATTGAAAACCTCTGTATATATTTCCGGAGTAACACACAGACGCTCACAGTCTCAGTATGGATTAGACCAGAATATTAAAAAGAGAAAAGGGTACTGCATGAGAAGCATACAGCTGTATACAGTGTTGGGGTAATTGTAAATCTCCGGATATATTTCCGGAGTAACACACAGATGCTCACAGTATGCATTAGACCAGAATATAAAAAGCAGATAAATGGTACTGTATCAGAACGTACCAGGTGTATATATATAGGGGTAAATTGTAAATCTCCGTATATATTTTCCGTAGTAACACACAGACGCTCACAGGCTGAGTATGGATTAGACCAGAATATAAAAATGAGAAAAAGGGTTCTGTTTCACAAGTGTACAGCTGTATACAGTGTTGGGGTAATTTTAAATCTCGTATATATTTCCGAAGTAAGACACAGACTCTCACAGACTCAGTATGGATTAGACCAGAATATAAAAAGCAGAAAAAGGGTACTGTATCGCCAGATACAGGTGTATTAGTATAGTGAAAAAATTGTAAATCTCCGTATATATTTCAGGAGTCACAGACAGACGCTCTCAGCTCAGTATAGATTACACCAGAATATCAAATGCAGAAAAAGGGTACTGTATGAGAAGCGTACAGCTTTAATACAGTGTTGGGTAATATTAAATCTCCGTATATAATTTCCGGAGTAACACACAGACGCTCACTCACTAAGGATTAGACCAGAAAATAAAAAGCAGATAAAGGGCACTGTATCTGAAGAATACAGGTGTATATAGTTTAATGGTAAATTGTAAATCTCTGCATATATTTCCGTAGTTACACACAAGACACTCACAGCCTCAGTATGATTAGACCAGAATATAAGAAGCAGAAAAGTGTACTATATACAAGTGTACAGCTGTATACAGTGTTGGGGTAATTTTATATCTACGTATATCTTTCCGAAGTAACACACAGACGCCACAGCTCAGTATGGATTAGACCAGAATATAAAAATCAGAAAAAGGGTTCTGTATCAAGTGTACAGCTGTACACGTGTTGGGGTAATTGTAAATCTCCGTTATATTTCCGAAGTAACACACAGACGCTCACACAGTATGCATTAGACCAGAATATAAAAAAGAAAAAGGGTACTGTATGAGAACGATACAGCTGAATACGTGTTAGTGAACTTTAAATCTCCGTATATATTTCTGGAGTAACACCAGACGCTCACTCAGTATGGATTAGACCAGAATATAAAAAGCAGAATAAAGGCATGTTCTGAAAATACCAGACAGTATATAGTTTAGCGTAAATTGTAATTCTCAATATATATTTCCGAAATAACACACAGACGCTCACTGGCTCAGTATGTTAAGGCCATGGATTAGACCAGAATGTAAAAAGCAGATAAAGGGCACTGTATGTGACACGATACCAGGTGTATATAGTATAGGGGTAAATTGAAAACCTCTGTATATATTTCCGGAGTAACACACAGACGCTCACAGTCTCAGTATGGATTAGACCAGAATATAAAAAGCAGAAAAGTGGGTACTGCATGAGAAGCATACAGCTGTATACAGTGTTGGGGTAATTGTAAATCTCCGGATATATTTCCGGAGTAACACACAGATGCTCACACAGTATGCATTAGACCAGAATATAAAAAGCAGATAAATGGTACTGTATCAGAACGTACCAGGTGTATATATATAGGGGTAAATTGTAAATCTCCTATATATTTCCGTAGTAACACACAGACGCTCACAGGCTGAGTATGGATTAGACCAGAATATAAAAATGAGAAAAAGGGTTCTGTTTCACAAGTATACAGCTGTATACAGTTTGGGGTAATTTTAAATCTCCGTATATATTTCCGAAGTAAGACACAGACTCTCACAGACTCAGTATGGATTAGACCAGAATATAAAAAGCAGAAAAAGGGTACTGTATCGCCAGATACCAGGTGTATTTGTATAGTGAAAAAATTGTAAATCTCCGTATATATTTCAGGAGTCACAGACAGACGCTCTCAGGCTCAGTATAGATTACACCAGAATATCAAATGCAGAAAAAGGGTACTGTATGAGAAGCGTACAGCTTTATACAGTGTTGGGTAATATTAAATCTCCGTATATAAATTTCCGGAGTAACACACAGACGCTCACTCACTAAGGATTAGACCAGAAAATAAAAAGCAGATAAAGGGCACTGTATCTGAAGATACAAGGTGTATATAGTATAATGGTAAATTGTAAATCTCTGCATATATTTCCGTAGTTACACACAAGACACTCACAGCCTCAGTATGGATTAGACCAGAATATAAGAAGCAGAAAAAGTGTACTATATCACAAGTGTACAGCTGTATACAGTGTTGGGGTAATTTTATATCTACGTATATCTTTCCGAAGTAACACACAGACGCTCACAGGCTCAGTATGGATTAGACCAGAATATAAAAATCAGAAAAAGGGTTCTGTATCACAAGTGTACAGCTGTACACAGTGTTGGGGTAATTGTAAATCTCCGTATATATTTCCGAAGTAACACACAGACGCTCACACAGTATGCATTAGACCAGAATATAAAAAGAAGAAAAAGGGTACTGTATGAGAAGAGTACAGCTGAATACAGTGTTAGTGCAACTTTAAATCTCCGTATATATTTCTGGAGTAACACTCAGACGCTCACTCAGTATGGATTAGACCAGAATATAAAAAGCAGATAAAGGGCACTGTATCTGAAAATACCAGACGTATATAGTTTAGGCGTAAATTGTAATTCTCAATATATATTTCCGAAATAACACACAGACGCTCACTGGCTCAGTATGTATAAGGCCAGAATATAAAAAGCAGAAACAGGTTACTGTATTAGAAGCGTACAGCTGTATACAGTGTTGGGGTAATTTTAAATCTCCGTATATATTTCCTGAGTAACACACAGACGCTCACTCAGTATGGATTAGACCAGAATATTAAAAGCAGATAAAAGGCACTGTATCTGAAGATACCAAGTGGATATAGTATAGGGGTAAATTGTAACTCTCCTTATATATTTCCGGAGTAACACACAGACGCTCACAGACTCAGTATGGATTAGACCAGAATATAAAAATCAGAAAAAGGGTACTGTATCACCGATACCAGGTGTATATAGTATAGTGAAAAATTGTAATTCTCCGTATATATTTCAGGAGTCACACACAGACGCTCTCAGGCTCAGTATGGATTACAGCACAATATAAAAAGCAGAAAAAGGGTACTATATCACCATATACCAGGTGTATATATTATAGTGAAAAAATTGTAAATCTCCGTATATATTTGAGGAGTTACACACAGACACTCTTAGGCTCACTATGGATTACACCAGAAATATAAAATGCAGAAAAATGGTACTGTATGAGAAGCGCACAGCTGTATACAGTATTGGGGTAATGTTAAATCTCCGTATATAATTCCGGAGTAACACACAGACGCTCACTCAGTATGGATTAGACCAGAATATAAAAAGCAGATAAAGGGCACTGTATCTGAAGAACCAAATGTATACAGTTTAGGGGTAAATTGTAAATCTCTGTATATATTTCCGGAGTAAACACAGACGCTCACAGGCTCAGTATGTATTAGACCAGAATATAAGAAGCAGAAAAAGGTTACTGTATCACAAGCGTACAGCTGTATACAGTGTTGGGGTAAATTTATAACTCCGTATATATTTCCGGAGTAACACACAGACGCTCACTCAGTATGGATTAGACCAGAATATAAAAAGCAGATAAAGGGCACTGTATGTGAAGATACAGGTGTATATAGTATAGGGGTAAATTGAAAACTCTGTATATATTTCCGGAGTAACACACAGACGCTCACAGTCTCAGTATGGATTAGATCAGAAATAAAAAGCAGAAAGGGGTACTGCATGAAGCATACAGCTGTATACGTGTTGGGTAATTGTAAATCTCGATATATTTCCGGAGTAACACACAGACCCACACAGTATGCATTAGACCAGAATATAAAAAGCAGATAAATGGTACTGTATCAGAAGTACCAGGTGTATATAGTGTTAGGGGTAATTGTAAATCTCGTATATTTTCCGTAAGTGACACACAGACGCTCACAGGCTAGTATGGATTAGACCAGAATATAAAAATGAGAAAAAGGGTTCTGTTTCACAAGTGTACAGCTGTAACAGTGTTGGGGTAATTTTAAATCTCCGTATATATTTCCGAAGTAAGACACAGACTCTCACAGACAGTATGGATTAGACCAGAATATAAAAAGCAGAAAAAGGGTACTGTATGAGAAGCGTACAGCTGAATACAGTGTTAGTGTAACTTTAAATCTCCGTATATATTTCTGGAGTAACACTCAGACGCTCACTCAGTATGGATTAGACCAGAATATAAAAAGCAGATAAAGGGCACTGTATCTGAAAATACCAGACGTATATAGTTTAGGCGTAAATTGTAATTCTCAATATATATTTCCGAAATAACACACAGACGTTCACTGGCTCAGTATGCATAAGGCCAGAATATAAAAAGCAGAAACAGGTTACTGTATGAGAAGCGTACAGCTGTATACAGTGTTGGGGTAATTTTAAATCTCTGTATATATTTCCGGAGTAACACACAGACGCTCACTAGTATGGATTAGACCAGAATATTAAAAGCAGATAAAAGGCACTGTATCTGAAGATACCAAGTGGATATAGTATAGGGGTAAATTGTAACTCTCCTTATATATTTCCGGAGTAACACACAGACGCTCACAGGCTCAGTATGGATTAGACCAGAATATAAAAATCAGAAAAAGGGTACTGTATCACCGATACCAGGTGTATATAGTATAGTGAAAAATTTTAATTCTCCGTAAATATTTCAGGAGTCACACACTGTCACGCTGTCTAATGATTTGAATACAATGTCTGTAAACTATTTATACAGGAACCACACTCTATACAACATATAGTTTAGCAACATTAGAATGTAAGTATAAAATAGATTTACCTGACACAATCTCTGCAGAACTTAGGGTTAATCTTGAGGACTAGATGTGCAGAAACGATATAGTTGAACTCAGGGTTAATCTTGAAGACTTGATGAGCTGTAACTGGAAAGAGGAGGACCGGGGTCTAACCTGACCCTGCACTGGGGTCCTAACTAATCCCTTACCTTGGAGGTACTGATAATGGTTCAGAGGTCCAAGTCTCCAGCCTAACCCTGTCTCCTGTCAGACCCTAAACCCTGTAATCAGTCCTAAGAAGGATCCTGATTACCACCAAAGGGATATGGGCTGATCTCAGCTAAATACATAGATTAGACATATAAGACAGACAGGATAGCACTCACTTGCATACACACTCAAACACCGAAGGAACATAAATGGTCTGGGAAATAAACTATAAGCAAGTTGAGCTAAAAACAGCTAAGGAGCTCTCAACAGATTCATTCCTATCTGTGGTCTGAATGAAGGATTTCACTGGCAACTCCCAAAGCAGACAACCAGGAATTTAAAGGAAACCAATCAACAAATAATCAATTGCAGCCGGGAGAAACTGCACCCATTCCCAGCACCGAGCACAGACAGAATTAACTCCCTAGCTGCCAAACACAAAGAAACAGCAACTCAGCTGTGAGAAGTCAACATGTGCAACCGCGACGATCTTCGTGGTAATGCACACATGACATTACCCCCCCTTCTACGAGGGGCCTCCGGACCCTCAGGGCCAGGCCTGCCCGGTGAGTTCTGTGGAAGGTCCGAACCAAACGATCTGCGTTAACATCAGACGCAGGGACCCACGTCCTCTCCTCCGGACCATACCCCTTCCAATGCACCAAGTACTGAAGGGAACGGCGATTCAGACGAGAGTCAATGATTTTTGATACTTGAAATTCCAAATTACCATTGACCAACACTGGAGGAGGAGGTAGAGGTGACGGTATGACTGGTGCCACATACCTTTTAAGTAATGACTTGTGGAACACATTATGAATTTTAAACGTAGAAGGGAGTTCCAGACGAAATGCCACAGGATTAATTATGGAACTGATCCTGTACGGCCCGATGAATCTGGGACCCAGTTTCCAGGAGGGCACTTTAAGTTTTATATTCCTGGTAGACAACCATACCAAATCGTTCACATTCAGATCTGGACCAGAAACTCTCCTCCTATCAGCCATACGTTTGTAACGGTTCCCCATAGTACTCAAATTATTCAATACACCTCGCCACACAGAAGCAAGTGACGACGAGAAACGCTCCTCCTCAGGAACCCCAGAAGGACCCCCCCCATTGAAAGTACAAAACTGGGGATGAAAACCATATGCCCCAAAAAACGAGGACTTACCAGTGGACTCGCTCCGCCTGTTGTTAAGAGCGAACTCTGCCAGAGGCAAGAAAGAAGACCAGTCCTCCTGGTTCTCCGATACAAAACACCGGAGATATGTCTCTAAACTCTGATTCAGACGCTCTGTCTGACCATTGGTCTGTGGATGAAAAGCCGAGGAAAACGACAATTGCATCCCCCGACGTAAACAAAATGCCCTCCAAAATTTGGACACAAACTGAGACCCCCTATCTGACACCACATCAGAAGGCAACCCATGAAGTCTCACGATCTCCCTAATGAACACCTGCGCCAGAGTTTTAGCATTAGGGAGTGCAGGAAGAGCAACGAAATGTGCCATCTTACTGAACCTGTCAACAACCACCAGTATGACAGTATTCCCAGACGACGGAGGAAGGTCCGTAATGAAGTCCATAGATAAATGAGTCCATGGACGCTCCGGAAGTTTCAAGGGTAAAAGGGTCCCAGACGGACGGGTATGAGGAGTTTTAGAGCGAGCACAAACCCCACAGGACGCGACAAAAGTTATAACATCTTTATTAGCGTTAGGCCACCAAAATCGGCGGGAAAGGAGATCTAAAGTAGCCTTACTCCCTGGATGTCCTGCTAAAGCAGAATTATGATGTGCCTCAATAACCTTTTGTCTCAACTGATTCGGGACAAACAGTCTCCCTGGAGGTCCTGCAGGGGCGTCCCCCTGAGCCTCTAACACCTCCTCCTCAAGCTCAGAACATACAGCCGACACTACCACCCCCTCCTGAAGGATAGGAATAGGGTCATCCGTTTTCCCGGCCCCTGGGAAACTGCGAGACAAGGCATCAGCCTTTACATTCTTAGACCCCGGACGATAAGTGACGACAAAATTAAACCTGGTAAAAAACAACGACCATCGAGCTTGTCTGGAATTCAGACGCTTAGCGGATTCTAAATACAGCAGGTTCTTGTGATCAGTAATAACGGTGACCGGGTGGACTGCCCCCTCCAAAAAGTGACGCCATTCTTCAAAAGCCAATTTAATGGCCAAAAGTTCCCTATTGCCGATATCATAATTCCTTTCGGCGGACGACAATTTCTTAGAAAAGAAAGCGCACGGATGCCATTTACCAGGGGACGGACCCTGGGACAATATAGCACCCACTCCTACGTCAGACGCGTCCACCTCCACAATGAACGGCTGAGATACATCTGGTTGGATGAGAACGGGTGCCGAAGCAAAACATCTTTTTAAAGAGGAAAAGGCTTGGCAAGCTTTGTCCACCACTTAGAAAAATCCGTCCCTTTTCTCGTCATGTCAGTGAGAGGTTTGACGACAGACGAGAAATTACAAATAAATTTCCGGTAGTAATTAGCAAACCCCAAAAAAACGCTGCAGAGCCTTAGATCCCCTGGCTGATCCCATTCAAGCACTGCTCTCACCTTTTCAGGGTCCATCCGGAAACCGGAGGCTGACACCAAAAACCCAAAAACTGAAGTTCCTGTACGGCAAAAACACACTTCTCCAGTTTGGCGTATAGTTTATTGTCTCGCAAGATCTGCAACACCTGTCTCACATGCTCCTGGTGAGACACAAGATCTGGCGAGTAAATTAAAATGTCATCCAAATATACGACCACAAACACCCCCACAAGGTGACGAAAAATGTCATTAACAAAATGTTGGAATACTGCTGGAGCAGTAGTCAGACCAAAAGGCATGACCAGGTTTTCATAATGTCCCTCCGGCGTGTTAAACGCCGTTTTCCACTCATCCCCTCTTTTATCCTAATCAGATTATACGCCCCCCTGAGATCCAATTTAGAGAACCATTTGGCGCCAACAATTTGATTGAAGAGATCAGGAATAAGAGGAAGTGGATACGGATCTCGAACAGTAATCCGATTAAGTTCTCGGAAATCCAAGCAAGGGCGTAGGCCTCCATCTTTTTTCTTCACAAAGAAGAACCCCGCGGCCACAGGGAAGATGAAGGTCTAATATGCCCTTTGGCCAGACTTCAGAATATAATCTTTCAAAGCCTGTCTTTCAGGACCAGAAAGATTATACAACCTAGCTTAGCAACTTAGCATCAGGAAGTAGATTAATAGAGCAGTCATACACGCGATGAGGAGGCAACTCCCGACACCCCTCCTCAGAGAAAACATCCCCAAAATCCTCCAAAAAAGAGGCAATGTACTAGGCACGACCGCACTGATGACTGTGTTCATGCAGTTGCTTTTGCAAAACTCACCCCATTGGCTTATCTCTCTGGACTGCCAATTAATCACAGGGTTATGTTTAACCAGCCAAGGAAGTCTGTTGTGAATGGTTTGAGATGAGTTCTGAGCAGAGGCTCCCTCTGGTGGTACAACGACTAGTGAAGATTGGAGATGAATAGGTGTTACTGACTGGCTTATAGGAGTCATTTCCCATCAGTGCCGGTGTCAATGTTCGTGAATCCTCATTACAAGTTCCCCTTGTAGCCTGTGGTCGTGTCTGCATCTCCTGCTACAATAAGATTGTTCTTGTTGTAGCAATATTTTTGCATTGTCCTGCACTTCTTGGGCCTTTCTGGTCCCTCGGGCATTCCCTTCAGTTAGTTCACCATGAGTTGTTCTTTGCTTTCCAGATTTTTTCAGTGCTGCTTTTGATTTTTTACCACCAAGCTCATTAGTGGTAAGGTCGTGTGATCCAGGTGATTTTGAAATTATAGAGTGGTTGTATTCCCAGTTATTGGGATTGCAGTAAGTACCCTTCCTGCACTTTTCTATTAGATATTGGGCCCGCGGTTTGGGTCATTCTATTCTTCATGTCAGTATTTCCCTCTTGTCTAACCGCCATACATGTTTGGGCTTTCTATTCTTTGGGTTCTGCTCCGGCAATACTTCCTACTATCTCAGGATAGTTAGTTCCTCCAGGCTGACAGGCGTCTGAACCAAGTGGAACCTCACAACGGCTGCCTCTAGTTGTGGTGGTTAGTCAGGGTACTGCAATCCCATAGATTCCAACTGCTCTGGTGTATTGCCTTTTTTACCTGCACTCCTCAGCTACCGAAACATAACAGAAGTCCCAACACAATGGGAGTAGGTAGACCCTCCAACACATAATAAGATAATTGTTCCCTATGTATTGCCCCTATCCGAAGGTCAATGTTATGAACCTCATGAACAAAGCTACCTTGGCCAAGAGGCCTGGCGTCAATGGAGAAAATAGGGATCGGTTTGACCAATACACTCAGATGCATACCTTGAGCCTGAGCAAACTGAGCATCAACCAGATTAGCCCCAGAACCACTATCCAGAAGAACAGACAATCTCTTCACTCTAGTACCAACCACCACCTCCACTGGTACAAGGAACTGAGAAGAACCGGCGGATGAAATACATACTCCCAGGTTGTCATCCACCACACAACCTGGGATTAGCAGTTTTCCGGCGACTTTTTACTTAACAAGACACGGGATGGACAATCTCCAACAAAATGTCCCTCTTTCCCGCAGAAAAAACACCTTCTAGTCCTGCGGCGTGCCGCCAATCCCCTACTACGAAAAGATGTCCCTCCCAACTGCATAGGCTCATCCGAACAGACAAGGGGAACCTCAACATAAGGGACTTTAGTAGTAGGTGGAGAAACAACAGGGAGTGGAGTTACCTCACCCCTCTCCCGAAGCCGTCTATCAGCACGGATAGCTAGAGCCATAGCAGCCTCCAGAGAAGGAGGAGACTCATACTGAGCCAAAACGTCTTTTAATTTGTCAGAAAGCCCATGACAAAACTGGCTCCTAAGAGCTGGGTCATTCCACTGAGTATCCGTGGCCCATCTACGAAACTCAGAAGCAAATTCCTCCGCCGGACGATCTCCCTGCTGTAACCTACGTAATTTGGTCTCAGCAAGAGAGACCCGATCTGGGTCATCATATACCAATCCCAGAGCAGTAAAAAATTGATCTACAGACTGTAGAGCCGGGGATCCCGGAGGAAGGGAAAATGCCCAGGATTGGGGGTCCCCTTGAAGAAGTGAGATAACAATTCCCACTCTCTGCTCATCACTCCCTGATGATCGCGGCCGAAGCCGAAAATAAATTTACATGCCTCCCGGAAGGTAAAAAATTTGTCTCGCCCACCAGTGAACCTATCTGGAAGAGCAACTTTAGGTTCAACTCTGGTTTGCTCCAGGGGAGACAAAACTTTGGACTTAATGTCCGTCAGCTCCATGGACAATCCCTGCAACTGCAGAGCCAGCTGGGCTACTGGATCCATGGTAACTAGAGATAATTTTTTATGGCCAGTGAAAATGTCACGCTGTCTAATGATTTGAATACAATGTCTGTAAACTATTTATACAGGAACCACACTCTATACAACATATAGTTTAGCAACATTAGAATGTAAGTATAAAATAGATTTACCTGACACAATCTCTGCAGAACTTAGGGTTAATCTTGAGGACTAGATGTGCAGAAACGATATAGTTGAACTCAGGGTTAATCTTGAGGACTTGATGAGCTGTAACTGGAAAGAGGAGGACCGGGGTCTAACCTGACCCTGCACTGGGGTCCTAACTAATCCCTTACCTTGGAGGTACTGATAATGGTTCAGAGGTCCAAGTCTCCAGCCTAACCCTGTCTCCTGTCAGACCCTGAACCCTGTAATCAGTCCTAAGAAGGATCCTGATTACCACCAAAGGGATATGGGCTGATCTCAGCTAAATACATAGATTAGACATATAAGACAGACAGGATAGCACTCACTTGCATACACACTCAAACACCGAAGGAACATAAATGGTCTGGGAAATAAACTATAAGCAAGTTGAGCTAAAAACAGCTAAGGAGCTCTCAACAGATTCATTCCTATCTGTGGTCTGAATGAAGGATTTCACTGGCAACTCCCAAAGCAGACAACCAGGAATTTAAAGGAAACCAATCAACAAATAATCAATTGCAGCCGGGAGAAACTGCACCCAGTCCCAGCACCGAGCACAGACAGAATTAACTCCCTAGCTGCCAAACACAAAGAAACAGCAACTCAGCTGTGAGAAGTCAACATGTGCAACCGCGACGATCTTCGTGGTAATGCACACATGACACCCACAGACGCTCTCAGGCTCAGTATGGATTACACCACAATATAAAAAGCAGAAAAAGGGTACTATATCACCAGATACCAGGTGTATATATTATAGTGAAAAAATTGTAAATCTCCGTATATATTTGAGGAGTCACACACAGACACTCTTAGGCTCACTATGGATTACACCAGAATATAAAATGCAGAAAAATGGTACTGTATGAGAAGCGCACAGCTGTATACAGTATTGGGGTAATGTTAAATCTCCGTATATAATTCCGGAGTAACACACAGACGCTCACTCAGTATGGATTAGACCAGAATATAAAAAGCAGATAAAGGGCACTGTATCTGAAGAACCAAATGTATACAGTTTAGGGGTAAATTGTAAATCTCCGTATATATTTCGGAGTAACACACAGCGCTCACAGGCTCAGTATGTATTAGACCAGAATATAAGAAGCAGAAAAAAGGTATGTATCACAAGCGTACAACTGTATACAGTGTTGGGGTTATTTTATAACTCCGTATATATTTCCGGAGTAACACACAGACACTCACTCAGTATGGATTAGACCAGAATAAAAAAAGCAGATAAAGGGCACTGTATGTGAAGATACCAGGTGTATATAGTATAGGGGTAAATTGAAAACCTCTGTATATATTTCCGGAGTAACACACAGACGCTCACAGTCTCAGTATGGATTAGACCAGAATATAAAAAGCAGAAAACGGGTACTGCATG
This sequence comes from Oophaga sylvatica, assembly GCA_033576555.1. Taxonomy (NCBI): domain Eukaryota; kingdom Metazoa; phylum Chordata; class Amphibia; order Anura; family Dendrobatidae; genus Oophaga; species Oophaga sylvatica. Next base: position 38,148 of record JARQOD010004896.1, read on the forward strand.
AGAAGCATACAGCTGTATACAGTGTTGGGGTAATTGTAAATCTCCGGATATATTTCCGGAGTAACACACAGACGCTCACACAGTATGCATTAGACCAGAATATAAAAAGCAGATAAATGGTACTGTATCAGAACGTACCAGGTGTATATAGCATAGGGGTAAATTGTAAATCTCCGTATATATTTCCGTAGTAACACACAGACGCTCACAGGCTGAGTATGGATTAGACCAGAATATAAAAATCAGAAAAAGGGATCTGTATCACAAGTGTACAGCTGTATACAATGTTAGGGTAATTTTAAATCTCCGTATATATTTCCGAAGTAACACACAGACTCTCACAGACTCAGTATGGCTTAGACCAGAATATAAAAAGCAGAAAAAGGGTACTGTATCGCCAGATACCAGGTGTATTTAGTATAATGAAAAAATTGTAAATCTCCGTATATATTTCAGGAGTCACAGACAGACGCTCTCAGGCTCAGTATAGATTACACCAGAATATCAAATGCAGAAAAAGGGTACTGTATGAGAAGCGTACAGCTTTATACAGTGTTGGGGTAATTTTAAATCTCCGTATATATATTTCCAGAGTAACACACAGACGCTCACTAAGGATTAGACCAGAAAATAAAAAGCAGATAAAGGGCACTGTATCTGAAGATACCAGGTGTATATAGTATAATGGTAAATTGTAAATCTCCGCATATATTTCCGTAGTTACACACAAGACACTCACAGCCTCAGTATGGATTAGACCAGAATATAAGAAGCAGAAAAAGGATACTATATCACAAGTGTACAGCTGTATACAGTGTTGGGGTAAATTTATATCTCTGTATATATTTCCGGAGTAACACACAGACGCTCACTCAGTATGGATTAGACAAGAATATAAAAAGCAGATAAAGGGCACTGTATCTGAAGATACCAGGTGGATATAGTATAGGGGTAAATCGTAAACCTCCTTATATATTTCCGGAGTAACACACAGACGCTCACAGGCTCAGTATGCATAAGGCCAGAATATAAAAAGCAGAAACAGGTTAATGTATGAGAAGCGTACAGCAGTATACAGTGTTTGGGTAATTTTAAATCTCCGATATATTTCCGGAGTAACACACAGACGCTCACTCAGTATGTATTAGACCAGAATATAAAAAGCAGATAAAAGGCACTGTATCTGAAGATAACATATGGATATAGTATAGGGTAAATTGTAACTCTCCTTATATATTTCCGGAGTAACACACAGATGCTCACAGGCTCAGTATGGATTAGACCAGAATATAAAAATCAGAAAAAGAGTACTGTATCACCAGATACCAGGTGTATATAGTATAGTGAAATATTGTAATTCTCCGTATATATTTCAGGAGTCACACACAGACGCTCTCAGGCTCAGTATGGATTACACCAGAATATAAAAAGCAGAAAAAGGGTACTATATTACCAGATACCAGGTGTATATATTATAGTGAAAAAATTGTAAATCTCCGTATATATTTGAGGAGTCACACACAGACACTCTTAGGCTCACTATGGATTACACCAGAATATAAAATGCAGAAAAATGGTACTGTATGAGAAGCGCACAGCTGTATACAGTATTAGGGTAATGTTAAATCTCCGTATATAATTCCGGAGTAACACACAGACGCTCATTCAGTATTGATTAGACCAGAATAAAAAAAGCAGATAAAGGGCACTGTATCTGAAGATACCAGGTGTATATAGTATAGGTGTAAATTGAAAATCTCTGTATATATTTCCGGAGTAACACACAGACGCTCACAGGCTCAGTATGGATTAGACAAGAATATAAACAGCAGAAAAGGGGTACTGCATGAGAAGCATACAGCTGTATACAGTGTTGGGGTAATTGTAAATCTCCGGATATATTTCCGGAGTAACACACAGACGCTCACACAGTATGCATTAGACCAGAATATAAAAAGCAGATAAATGGTACTGTATCAGAACGTACCAGGTGTATATAGTATAGGGGTAAATTGTAAATCTCCGTATATATTTCCGTAGTAACACACAGACGCTCACAGGCTGAGTATGGATTAGACCAGAATATAAAAATCAGAAAAAGGGTTCTGTATCACAAGTGTACAGCTGTATACAATGTTAGGGTAATTTTAAATCTCCGTATATATTTCCGAAGTAACACACAGACTCTCACAGACTCAGTATGGCTTAGACCAGAATATAAAAAGCAGAAAAAGGGTACTGTATCGCCAGATACCAGGTGTAATTAGTATAGTGAAAAAATTGTAAATCTCCGTATATATTTCAGGAGTCACAGACAGATGCTCTCAGGCTCAGTATAGATTACACCAGAATATCAAATGCAGAAAAAGGGTACTGTATGAGAAGCGTACAGCTTTATACTGTGTTGGAGTAATTTTAAATCTCCGTATATATATTTCCAGAGTAACACACAGATGCTCACTAAGGCTTAGACCAGAATATAAAAATCAGAAAAAGAGTACTGTATCACCAGATACCAGGTGTATATAGTATAGTGAAAAATTGTAATTCTCCGTATATATTTCATGAGTCACACACAGACGCTCTCAGGCTCAGTATGGATTACACCAGAATATAAAAAGCAGAAAAAGGGTACTATATTACCAGATACCAGGTGAATATATTATAGTGAAAAAATTGTAAATCTCCGTATATATTGGAGGAGTCACATGTTTAGGTTCGATTTCCCGCTGCAGCACAAGGGTAGTCTCGAACCCGTCCGCTGCGGTTTCCCATTCTTCTCCGGCCGCAGTGGAGCCTGCTCAGTAGAGGCGTCGGTCCAGGCGTCTTGCCTACTCCACTACTGGGCAGTGACTTGTTGCTGCCTTTCCTGGATCTGCTATTATAGCCAATGCTGGAGCAGACGTCTTTGGGACAAAGTACTGCATTTTCCCTTTGAGCATGCCCAGAGTGAGATCTCTCATTGGAGATCAGGGGTCACATGCTCAGGTACTGCAGCAGCTCCTATTGGTCCGCCAGGAAGGCCCTGTTACTACGAGTCTTCTGGAACAGGTTTCTCATTGGTCCTTGTTCCTGGAAGGTCCTGTAGCTGTTGCTATAAAAGGGTAGCATGGCTGGGCCGCCATGCGCTAATATCAACCATTGCATGCTATGCACCAGTGTGGTCATGCGTGTGTGTGGTTAGGGACCCGGCTGAAATAAGCCACTAGAATACCGACTTAATCGGTGAGGAGTTTGGTGTGCTAGCTGGTCAGGGTCGGTGTCCTAGATGCCCTAGATTACCGGCATAACCGGTGAGGAGTTTGATTGCCGTATTCAGGGTCTGGCGTTCAGACGCCATAGATTGCGGGTGACTCCCGCGAGGACATTAGCGCATGACCACGTATTATGCTCGCTTAGCAATTATCCGTGTACCTGAGAGCCTGACAGGACACGGTACTTTTTCTCAGCGGCTCTGTGACGTAACAGGGTTCGCTTTTGACGCTAGACAGCGCCCTAGCGTTTTACTTTGCGGCTCACTGAAGTTAAGTGAGTTCGCACCTATCGCCATATAGCGCTGTGGCATCCCGTTAGCGGCTCTGGGGATTAACAGGGTTCGCACTTACTGCCACAACGCGCTACGGCATTTATTTTTGCGACTCTGCGGGATAACAGAGTTCGCTACTTTCGCCATCTTATTAGCAGCGGGCTTCGCCTGCACAGTGGACCCCGGGCTGCGAACGCACCTCTCTATTATATCTATTAGGTGCGTTCCGCAGACCCTAACATAATATTAGCGCCAGGGTCTGGCTAGTAAAATGGCTGATGACCAGCGTCTAAGGCAGTATATCCAGCAGCTGGAGGGAAGGTTGGCGGCTCTTGAGCGCACAACCTCAGCTGTGGATATTACCGCAGTCGCTGTTCAGGCTGCTAGCGTGGCTGCAGCCAGTTTGTCCTCTGCTACATCTGTCCCTACATTATCCCACCTCCCGCTTCCTGACAAGTTTGCCGGTGACAGCAAGCAATGTCGGGGATTCGTGAGTCAGTGCTCTATACAGCTCGAGCTTCTGGCTGCACGTTTCCCCACGGATCGGGCACAAGTGGGTTTGTACTGTCTCTACTCTCGGGCAGAGCGTTGGAGTGGGCAACACCGCTGTGGGAGCGTGACGATCGTGTGGTGCGGAGTGCTCCTCGGTTTTTGGAGGCTCTGAGAAAGGTCTTTTTAGGACCTCAGGTCACGCACGATACGGCACTCCAACTGCTGACAATGTCACAGGGCTTGTCCATGGTCAGCCAGTTCTCAGTCCAATTTCAGACTTTGGCCTCTGAATTAGAGTGGCCAGATAAAGTTCTTATTCCAGTGTTCTGGAGAGGACTGGCAGACCATGTAAAGGACGCTTTGGCTACCAGGGAGATTCCTGCCACACTGGAGAAACTCATTTCTATATCTACCCGCATCGACCTCCGTTTTCACGAGCGGAGGTTAGAGCGGACCCAGTGTAGGCAGAGGTTTCGGCTGGCACCCACCTTTGCCAAACCTCTGGAATTTCCCGTTCGGGCGTCTGACTCCCCAGAGACCGTGGAGAATACTCGAGTGGGATCTAAGTCTCGGACCACTCGAGTATCCGTGGTCTGTAGAGTGTGTCAGCAGTCAGGACATTATGACAACCAATGTCCCCAGCGAATAAGTAAACGGTCATGTTCCGTGACCATGGGTGCAGGGTCATTAGACGCGAGGGATTTTGCTCCGAAGATGCTCCTTAAAGTGTTAATCTCTCTAGGTTCATCCACCCTTCCCGCCAAGCTTTGTGTGGACTCTGGGGCAGAGGGGAATTTTATGTCCTCCTCCTTTGCCTCTCGCCATTCCATACCGCTGGTGACGCTCGCCGAGCCAATATCGGTGAGAGTGTTGAATGGAGCAATCCTGCCCTCACAAATCACCCACCAGACTGTCACTCTACCTCTGTCTATGTCTCCTTCACATCAGGAGAATATATCCCTTTTTGTCCTTCCTGAGGGAATAGATGAGGTTTTGTTGGGATTACCCTGGCTTCGCCACCACTCTCCCCATATTGAGTGGTCCTCTGGGAGAATACTGGGTTGGGGTGATCATTGCAGAGACAAATGTCTCAGAGAGGACGTTCAGGTTTCCACAACGGAGATACCCATAGATCTTGATTCTCTTCCCAAGGTTTATCGGTCATACGCAGACGTATTCTCCAAAAAGGCAGCGGAGACTCTGCCGCCTCATCGCCCTTATGACTGTCCTATAGACCTCTTGCCTGGAACGGAGCCCCCTCGGGGAAGAGTGTATCCTCTCTCTCTTCCTGAGACGGAGGCCATGTCACAATACATCCAGGAAAATCTGGCCAGAGGGTTTATTAGGAAGTCAGTGTCACCAGCAGGGGCAGGATTTTTCTTTGTGCAGAAGAAGAATGGAGAATTATGACCGTGTATAGACTATAGGGGTCTTAATGCCATTACCGTTAAGAACAAATATCCTTTGCCCCTAATATCTGAGCTCTTTGATAGGCTCCGGGGAGCAAGGGTATTTACTAAGCTGGATCTTCGTGGTGCCTATAACCTGATCCGCATCCGTGAGGGGGACGAATGGAAGACGGCGTTCAATACCAGAGATGGACATTACGAATATCTTGTGATGCCCTTCGGGCTCTGTAATGCTCCAGCCGTCTTCCAAGATTTCGTAAATGACATCTTCCGGGACATGCTTGCCACCTCTGTGGTAGTCTATCTGGATGACATTCTCATCTTTTCTCCAGATATGGACACCCACCGGAGAGATGTTTGCAGGGTCTTCGACCTCTTGCGGGCAAATTCCTTATATGCGAAGTTGGAGAAGTGTGTGTTTAAGCAGGAGTCTTTGCCATTCCTGGGCTATATCATCTCCACTCAGGGATTGGCTATGGATCCTGCCAAACTACAGGCTGTAATGGATTGGCAAGAACCCCACTCTCTTAAAGCGGTGCAGCGCTTTATGGGGTTCATTAATTACTATCGCCAATTCATTCCCCACTTCTCTACTTTGGTTGCTCCATTGGTAGCCCTCACCAAGAAAGGAGCCAATCCCAAATTGTGGTCAGAGGAGGTCTCCAAGGCCTTTACTTCAATCAAGTCCCATTTTGCTAGCGCTCCTATCCTACATAATCCCGAGGTTGATAAGCCTTTTATATTGGAGGTAGATGCCTCGTCCGTTGGTGCTGGAGCAGTCCTTTTTCAAAAGGATGCTCAAGGTCATAAACATCCTTGCTTCTTCTTCTCCAAGACCTTCACACCTGCGGAGAGGAATTATTCCATTGGGGATAGGGAGTTGCTAGCCATGAAGTTGGCCTTTTCTGAGTGGAGACATCTCCTGGAGGGGGCTCGCTTTCCCTTCCAAGTGTTCACTGACCACAAAAATTTGGTCTATTTACAGACCGCCCAGCGGCTAAATTCCCGTCAGGCCAGATGGTCCCTGTTCTTCTCCCGATTCCATTTCACCCTCCATTTTCTCTCAGGGGAGAAGAACATTCGTGCTGATGCTCTGTCTCGCTCCGTGGTGTCCTCTGAGGAGGTGGAGGAGGAGCCTCGGCTGATTGTCCCCACAGAGAGCCTAAGAACTGTGGCCCCGGTTTCGCTTGAGTCTGTGCCTCCGGGCAAGACTTTTGTGCCCATCAATTTGCGACCGGAGGTTCTCTCTTGGGCACACTCGTCCAGGGTGGGTGGACATTTTGGGGCAAAGAGGACATCTGAGTTGCTGGCGAGGACATACTGGTGGCCACATATGGTCCGTGACGTCAGGGAATACGTTCAGGCATGCGTCTCCTGCTCCAAGAATAAGTCCCCTCGACAACGGCCAGCTGGGTTACTCTTTCCTTTACCGGTGGCAGACAGGCCCTGGGAGATGGTCGGGATGGATTTTGTGGTTGGCTTACCCAAGTCTCGGGGCTGCACCATCATCTGGGTGATAACCGACCACTTCTCCAAAATGGTGCACTTGGTGCCGTTACCACGGTTGCCATCTGCACGGGCCTTGGCAGCATTATTCATTAGGCATATTTTCCGCCTACACGGTATGCCAGACAAAATTGTTAGTGATTGAGGTCCCCAGTTTGCGTCTCGGTTCTGGAGAGAGCTGTGTCGTTTACTCAGCATTGAGTTGAATCTCTCCTCTGCATACCATCCCGAGATGAATGGGTTGGTAGAGAGGGCCAACCAGACCTTGGTCACATACTTGTGACATTTTGTCTCTGCCAGGCAGGATGACTGGGCATCCTTGCTACCGTGGGCTGAGTTTGCTCTAAATAATGCTGTGGCTGACTCCACCGGACAGACCCCATTCCTCCTGAACTACGGTCAGCATCCGCGGGTACCAGTGCCTATGCCCGTGTCTTCCGCCGATTCCAGGGTGGCAGACTGGGCTGTGGAGGCACGGGACATTTGGGACCGCACTCAGGATGCCATTCAGGCCTCCAAAGAGAGGATGAGGTCTTCGGCCGATGCCCATCGGCGCCCTGCTCCTACGTTTGCTCCGGGTGACCTAGTGTGGCTTTCTGCCCGAAACATCAGGCTACGGGTAGAGTCCACCAAGTTGGCACCTCGCTTTTTGGGCCCCTTTAAAGTTCTTGAGCAGGTGAACCTGGTAGTTTACCGCCTAGCCCTTCCGCCTCGCCTTGGTATCACTGACACCTTTCACGTGTCCCTCTTGAAACCCGTGGCCATTTCCCGGTTTTCCGAGTCATCTGCTGGGACGTCGGGTTCATCTACCGACGATCATGAGGTGAACGCCATTGTTGGGTGCAAGGTGGTACGAGGCAAAAAATTTTATTTGGTGGATTGGAGGGGTTATGGGCCTGAGGATAGATCCTGGGAGCCTGCCGAGCATGTTCACGCTCCGCAGCTCATCGCTGCCTTTGAGCGCAGCGAGGCCCAGAGAAGGGGGGTAATGTTAGGGTTTGATTTCCCGCTGCTGCACAAGGGGAGTCTTGAACCCGTCCCGCTGCGGTCTCCCATTCTTCTCCGGCCGCAGTGGAGCCTGCTCAGCAGAGGCGTCGGTCCAGGCGTCTTGCCCACTCCACTACTGGGCAGTGACTTGTTGCTGCCTTTCCTGGATCTGCTATTATAGCCAATGCTGGAGCAGACTTCTTTGGGACAAAGTACTGCATTTTCCCTTCTGAGCATGCCCAGAGTGAGATCTCTCATTGGAGATCAGGGGTCACATGCTCAGGTACTGCAGCAGCTCCTAGTGGTCCGCCAGGAAGGCCCTGTTACTACGAGTCTTCTGGAACAGGTTTCTCATTGGTCCTTGTTCCTGGAAGGTCCTGTAGCTGTTGCTATAAAAGGGTAGCATGGCTGGGCCGCCATGCGCTAATATCAACCATTGTATGCTATGCGCCAGTGTGGTCATGCGTGTGTGTGGTTAGGGACCCGGCTGAAATAAGCCACTAGAATACCGACTTAATCGGTGAGGAGTTTGGTGTGCTAGCTGGTCAGGGTCGGTGTCCTAGATGCCCTAGATTACCGGCATAACCGGTGAGGAGTTTGATTGCCGTATTCAGGGTCTGGCGATCAGACGCCATAGATTTTAGGACATTAGCGCATGACCACGTATTATGCTCGCTTAGCAATTATCCGTGTACCTGAGAGCCTGACAGGACACGGTACTTTTTCTCAGCGGCTCTGTGACGTAACAGGGTTCGCTTTTGACGCTAGACAGCGCCCTAGCGTTTTACTTTGCGGCTCACTGAAGTTAAGTGAGTTCGCACCTATCGCCATATAGCGCTGTGGCATCCCGTTAGCGGCTCTGGGGATTAACAGGGTTCGCACTTACTGCCACAACGCGCTACGGCGTTTATTTTTGCGACTCTGCGGGATAACAGAGTTCGCTACTTTCGCCATCTTATTAGCAGTGGGCTTCGCCTGCACAGTGGACCCCGGGCTTCGAACGCACCTCTCTATTATATCTATTAGGTGCGTTCCGCAGACCCTAACATCACACACAGACACTCTTAGGCTCACTATGGATTACACCAGAATATAAAATGCAGAAAAATGGTACTGTATGAGAAGCGCACAGCTGTATACAGTATTAGGGTAATGTTAAATCTCCGTATATAATTCCGGAGTAACACACAGATGCTCACTCAGTATTGATTAGACCAGAATATAAAAAGCAGATAAAGGGCACTGTATCTGAAGACACCAGGTGTATATAGTATAGGTGTAAATTGAAAATCTCTGTATATATTTCCGGAGTAACACACAGACGCTCACAGGCTCAGTATGGATTAGACCAGAATATAAAAAGCAGAAAAGGGGTACTGCATGAGAAGCATACAGCTGTATACAGTGTTGGGGTAATTGTAAATCTCCGGATATATTTCCGGAGTAACACACAGATGCTCACACAGTATGCATTAGACCAGAATATAAAAAGCAGATAAATGGTACTGTATCAGAACGTACCAGGTGTATATAGTATAGGGGTAAATTGTAAATCTCCGTATATATTTCCATAGTAACACACAGACGCTCACAGGCTGAGTATGGATTAGACCAGAATATAAAAATCAGAAAAAGGGTTCTGTTTCACAAGTGTACAGCTGTATACAGTGTTGGGGTAATTTTAAATCTCTGTATATATTTCCGAAGTAACACACAGACTCTCACAGACTCAGTATGGATTAGACCAGAATAAAAAGCAGAAAAAGGGTACTGTATCGCCAGATACCAGGTGTATTTAGTATAGTGAAAAAATTGTAAATCTCCGTATATATTTCAGGAGTCACAGACAGACGCTCTCATGCTCAGTATAGATTACACCAGAATATCAAATGCAGAAAAAGGGTACTGTATGAGAATCGTACAGCTTTATACAGTGTTGGGGTAATATTAAATCTCCATATATATATTTCCGTAGTAACACACAGACGCTCACTCACTAAGGATTAGACCAGAAAATAAAAAGCAGATAAAGGGCACTGTATCTGAAGATACAAGGTGTATATATTATAATGGTAAATTGTAAATCTCCGCATATATTTCCGTAGTTAAACACAAGACACTCACAGACTCAGTATGGATTAGACCAGAATATAAGAAGCAGAAAAAGGGTACTATATCACAAGTGTACAGCTGTATACAGTGTTGGGGTAATTTTATATCTCCGTATATATTTCCTAAGTAACACACAGACGCTCACTCAGTATGGATTAGACCAGAATATAAAAAGCAGATAAAGGGTACTGTATCTGAAGATACCAGGTGGATATAGTATAGGGGTAAATTGTAAATCTCCATATATATTTCCGGAGTAACACACAGACGCTCACAGGCTCAGTATGCATAAGGCCAGAATATAAAAAGCAGAAACAGGTTAATGTATGAGAAGCGTACAGCAGTATACAGTGTTTGGGTAATTTTAAATCTCCGTATATATTTCCGAAGTAACACACAGACGCTCACTCAGTGTGGATTAGACCAGAATATAAAAAGCAGATAAAAGACACTGTATCTGAAGATACCAGGTGGATTAGTATAGGGGTAAATTGTAACTCTCCTTATATATTTCCGGAGTAACACACAGACGCTCACAGGCTCAAAACGGATTAGACCAGAATATAAAAATCAGAAAAAGAGTACTGTATGAGAAGTGTACAACTGTATACAGTGTTGGGGTGATTTTAAATCTCGGTATATATTTCCGGAGTAACACACACACGCTCACTCAGTATGGATTAGACCAGAATAAAAAAGCAGATAAAGGGCACCGTATCTGAATATTCCAGGTGTATATAGTATAGGGGTAAATTGCAAATCTCCGTATATATTCCCGGAGTAACACACAGACTCTCACAGTCTCAGTATGGATTAGACTAGAATATAAAAAGCAGAAAAAGGGTACTGTATCACCAGATACCAGGTGTATATAGTATAGTGAAAAATTGTAATTCTCCGTATATATTTTAGGAGTCACACACAGACGCTCTCAGGCTCAGTATGGATTACACCAGAATATAAAAAGCAGAAAACGGGTACTGTATGAGAAGCGCACAGCTGTATACAGTATTAGGGTAATGTTAAATCTCCGTATATAATTCCGGAGTAACACACAGATGCTCACTCAGTATGCATTAGACCAGAATATAAAAAGCAGATAAAGGGCACTGTATCTGAAGATACCAAATGTATACAGTTTAGGGGTAAATTGTAAATCTCCGTATATATTTCCGGAGTAACACACAGACGCTCACAGGCTCAGTATGGATTAGACCAGAATATAAGAAGCAGAAAAAAGGTTATGTATCACAAGCGTACAACTGTATACAGTGTTGGGGTAATTTTATATCTCCGTATATATTTCCGGAGTAACACACAGATGCTCACTCAGTATGGATTAGACCAGAATATAAAAAGCAGATAAAGGGCACTGTATCTGAAGATATCAGGTGTATATAGTATAGGGGTAAATTGTAAATCTCTGTATATATTTCCGGAGTAACACACAGACGCTCACAGGCTCAGTATGGATTAGACCAGAATATAAAAAGCAGAAAAGGGGTACTGCATGAGAAGCATACAGCTGTATACAGTGTTGGGGTAATTGTAAATCTCCGTATATATTTCCGGAGTAACACACAGAAGCTCGCACAGTATGCATTAGACCAGAATATAAAAAGCAGGTAAATGATACTGTATCAGAACATACCAGGTGTACAGTCATGGCCAAAAGTTTTGAGAATGACACAAATATTATATTTTCACATGATCTGCTACCCTCTGGTTTTTATGTGTGTTTGACAGATGTTTTTATCACAGACAGAAATATAATTGCAAACATATGAGTAACAAAAGCTTATATTGACAGTTAGAATGAGTTAATGCAGCAAGTCAATATTTGCAGTGTTGACCCTTCTTCTTCAGGACCTCTGCAATTCTCCCTGGCATGCTCTCAATCAACCTCTGGACCAAATCCTGACTGATAGCAGTCCATTCTTGCACAATCAATGCTTTCATTTTGTCAGAATTTTTAGGTTTTTGTTTGTCCACCCGTCTCTTGATGATTGACCACAAGTTCTCAATGGGATTAAGATCTGGGGAGTTTCCAGGCCATGGACCCAAAATCTCTATGTTTTGTTCCCTGAGCCATTTAGTTATCACCTTTGCTTTATGGCAAGGTGCTCCATCATGCTGGAAAAGGCATTGTTGATCGCCAAACTGCTCTTGGAGGATTGAGAGCAGTTGCTCTTGGAGGACATTCTGGTACCATTCTTTATTTATGGCTGTGTTTTTAGGCAAGACTGTGAGAGAGCCGATTCCCTTGGCTGAGAAGCAACCCCACACATGAATGGTTTCAGGATGCTTAACAGTTTGTCGGGGTCGAAACGACAAACACTCGTCCTCCAGTCACTCCAGATTAGATTATAAGCATGGGTTAACCGTTTAAAGAATGAGTCAGACAATAGGCTGGTTCAAACTTCAGAGCATGCTTAGAGGGCTGTATGCAGGCACCAATCTCAGCAAAGTACTGATCTTTATTTCTGCAAGCATGGGATTATCTACACAGGATGTCAGGGTGGAGTAAAGGGTGGATGGGGGCGGGGAGGTAAGCTATATATGTCCATATATGGACATATCCAGCATCTGGCCATCTCTATTGGTTCACATTCCATAGGTCTTGTATCCAGGCAGACTTGCTGGTGCAATCCTCAGTTCCCCAAAGGTGGGGGCAGTCATCAGTGAATTTCTTGGAGACAGACTAGCTGGTACTGACGTCATCTTAGAATAAGTTTCAATCTGAATAATACATATTCAAGGAAAACTTTGTGTTTATCTTGACATATCAAAGTAACAAAGTACATATAAACATATTTTTATGAAGGTATAAAAATAGCAAAACACATATATATAAAATATAAGATAGAAAATTATATTTTACCTTGACAATCCCCCCTAAACACTAAGTTTTCCCTTAATATATGTGGCCTTCGAGACTGTCCATGTGTGGGGACAGGGGTAGTGGATTTCTTCGCTTGGTCATTTTAGAAGCTGGCCCCTTATGGACCGCCCCCAAACAACCAAGTCCTACCAAACATGCACATGGAGTTCTCCCACTATCCCTAAACTAAATCTCTCATTTCCATTTGTATTTTGTCATAGGGGGTTTTATCAGGTTTATCCTGCGGGGTATATTTCTCCATATCACCTTTATCAGCGTCATCATATAGCAGGGACACAACTTCCTGATGAAGGAAAGTACCTGAGGAGGCGGTTGCATTGGTCACAGCTTTCCTGTACAAGGGTATCACACAACATAGAATTATCAATCCTAGCACCAAAAGCCCCACAACCACTAAGCAGGCTTGTTGAAGGAATCCCTTAAGGCCTCTCAGCCATCCTGGAAAGAAGGAAATATCTACTCCTGTATTAGATTTCAATTCCTCGGCTATGCCCTGAAAGGCATCTCTGCTATAATTTACAAA
>JARQOD010004897.1:0-51603 GCA_033576555.1 Oophaga sylvatica
GCCGCTTCCTGGAGGCCCTCAAAAAAGGGGAGCGGACGATCAATGTAGAGGGAAGAGAGGTGGAGTTGTCCTACTGGCTAGATAAGTTTGGTCTAGCTGCCTTCCAAGAGAAAAGGGGGGTGGAGACCGTGTGGTCCCTCCCGACAGCCGGGCAGGGGGTCTCCAGGAGAAATGTTGTTCGTCTTCGCTGGAGGGGCGATGAGGCCTGTCCATCTAGGACAAATGTGGTGAAGCTCCTCATGAAGATGGACTTCAGGGCTATTGACATCTTTGCTCTGATACATCCTTTTGGGACCTCCACCTTTGATATCAGCTTTGTTCGGCCAGAGGGCTTAGAGCTCTTTTGGTCAAATTATGAGCTGGTAAAAGAGGAGCCCGGCTGGCGAGGGTTTGCTGTGGAGGCAATTTCTCGCCAAAGTGGGCCAAAGAAAGTGACCGTTTTAACATGTAATGAGTCCCTTTCTGGCGTTGACATAATGACCTGGTTGAGCCGGTACGGCGAGGTTGTGGAGGTCCCTAAAAAGAATCGGGACGATTTTGGCATCTGGTCAGGAGGCTGGACCTTCATGGTAAAGTTGAAGCGTTCAGGGGGCACTGTCACCCACATCCCTTCCTCGGCTTTCCTGGGAAGGGATCGTATTCTGGTCTTCTACCAGGGGCAGCCGAAGGTCTGCCACAGGTGCGGTGATCCTCGCCACTTCAGCGCGGGCTGCAAGGTGCAGAAATGTGCCTTGTGTGGCGAGGTGGGTCACCTCGCCGCGTCCTGTGGTGTCATTCGATGTCACCTGTGTGGTGATCTAGGTCACCCGTTCAGCCGCTGCCCTCGTTCATTCTCTAATGCCATGGCCAGCCGGGCGGAGGGGAGCCGTGAGGAAGTTCTTGGCGGTGCAACTTCTGCGGGGGTTGGCGGTGGCGGCAGGGGAGGAGCTGAGGGGCCGATGAGGAATGGCAGGGCTAGGGGTCCCTCTTACCAGCGGAGGCAGGCAAGGCGTCAGGAGGGCAGGGGGCAGGAGGAGCCTCAGGAAACTGGGGTAATGGCTGCCCCCTCCTCCGAGGCGACGGCCCATGTCACTGAGGCCCCGGGGGAGGAAGCGGTGAATGAGGAGATCAGTCGGATGGAGAATGAGGAAGTGGCTGATCTCTCAGATGCCTCACAATATGAAAGTTTTGATGAGGATGGAGGGGAACAGCCAAAAGAAATGGGTGACAAGGGTACCAAGAGTGCCAAAAATAAAAAAAAGAAGAAAAAAGGTGGAAAATCTTCTTCCCTGACCAAGGTGCCTAAGGAAGGTCCCACCTACTCCCCTCTGATCTCCCTCTCCAACCGGTTCCAAGCCCTTGATGACCCTGCTGAGATGGGGGTCGGGGGTGAGGTTCCGGAGGTAACATCTGGAGGGTCTTTGGGAGGGGGCGGAGTCTCTTCTCCGGAGGGTATGTCTTTTTCAGGAGGTGGGGCCAACCCTGCGTCCGGAGATGAGAAAGAGGTGGGGGGGATGGATACCTCTGTCTCTTTGAAAAGAAGAGGGGGGGCTTCATCATCCGGAGATGAGCGGGCTAGGAAAAAGGGTGGGGGGAAGAAAAAGGCCATCTAACTCGATCACTCATGATGGCGGCACCCACCCCGTTGACTCTGGCAACCATTAATGTCGCTAGTATAAAGTCAGATGCGGCTAGATTTGCGGCCTTTGATTTTCTCACCCGATTTGAGGCTGACATTTTGTTTTTGCAGGAGACCAGACTTACGGATATGGGGGCCATACGCAAGGCGGAGAGTGAGTGGAGGTGCGGGTCCTCGTACTGGTCTCTTGCGGCCGAGCCGTGTAGCGGGGTGGCAGTCCTTTTTAAGACTGCATCGGTTGAATGCCGGAGAGTTATCGAGGTAGAAATGGGTAGGTGCCTGGTCTTAGACGTCTTCATGAGGGGACAGGAGCTTCGGCTCATTAACATCTATGGTCCACAGTCAAAGTGGGACCGTAAATGTCTCTTCCTGAAGATTAAGCCCTATCTTTTTACGAGTCGGCAGGTGGTCTTTGGAGGTGACTTTAACACTGTCACAAGGCTTCGTGATAGGGGAGGCTCCATTGACCGGCTGGCTTATGATAGTAATACTCTTAATAGCATAGCTAGTGACGCTCGCCTGGTGGATGTCCACATCCGGCACACCCCAGGTCACTGTGGTTTCACCTTTCATAGAGGTAGCTGTAGGTCTAGGATAGACAGGTTTTTTTTGAAGGAGGAAGTCATCTCTTCAGCAGTGTCCGTTGTTGAGGTGGAGTTCTCCGATCACTGTCTGATTTCTTTTTCTCTGAATGTTTCAGAAACCCTCGGATGGGAAAGGGACTATGGAAGCTGAATTCGTCCCTCTTGGAAGAAGCAGAGATAAGACAATCCTTTGAGGACTTTCTTCAGAGCCAGGTACCGCTTTTGGATCTCTGTAGCGATAAGTCAGAGTGGTGGGAGATCTTCAAGGAACGGGTTGCGAGTTTCTTCCGCCAGCTCTCGAGCCACAGGAGCCTGAGCAGGTACCGCCTGTATCAGGAACTGAGGAGGAAACTCGAACATCTCGTCTCGGCTGGAGGTGACCGTGAGGAGATCTCCAGAGTGAAGTCTTTACTCAAGAGGTGTCAGTACGATAGGCACACATCTTTGGTTTTTGAGAGGGATTTCGGGAGGTACCGCTCGCCCGACCCCTACAGAAACTGTAAGATGTCAGTGAGTTGTAAGGTGGTGAGAGGACTGATCGACAGTACGGGTTCCCTGAACAGATCCAAATCAGGGATCCTGGAGGTGATCAGATCTTTCTACTCACACCTCTTGGGGAAGAGGGATCTGGATCGGAACGTGATGTCGGCTTTCCTGGCCGAAGCCATCCCTGAGCCAGGGGATGACCCCTCGCTTCACGTTTTGACAGAGGCAATCAGGGAAGAGGAAGTGCGACTGGCCATTGATGGGCTTCGGCCTAAGAAATCGCCAGGTCCGGATGGCTTAACATCCGAGTTTTATAAGACCTTTAGGGACTCCTTGGTCCCCCTCTTGACTGAGGTGTTTAACGAGTGTCTCTCCTCGGGCGCTCTTTCCCGGTCAATGAGGCAGTCAGCCCTGATTATCCTGTCAAAGGGTAAAGACTCGTCCCGTATTGAGAATTGGCGTCCCATAGCGCTTCTCAATACGGACCGGAAGGTTCTGGCAAAGGTGCTGTTCAATCGGCTGGTGAAGTTTGCACCCCGGCTCCTTTCGGGGGCCCAGCATTGCTCTGTTCCAGGCCGCAGCACTTTTAGTGCAGTACTCGGTGTCCGAGAGGCAGTGGAGCAGGGTAGGGCTGGCCACTGGAAGGGGTACTTGCTGTCTTTAGATCAGGCGAAGGCTTTTGATCGGGTTAACCACGAGTACCTCTGGTCCGTCCTTCTGAGGTACGGTCTGCCTGGGGGGTTTGTAAATTGGCTAAAGATCCTGTATGCGGGGGCAGAGACTTTCCCGCTCGTGAATGGTTGGTCTGGCCACCCTTTTGAGGTTGGGTCTGGGGTCCGCCAGGGCTGTCCGTTGAGCCCGCTGTTATACGTGTTCGCGATAGATCCCCTTTTAAGGAGGATTGAGCGCGGGCCGTTGGCGGGAGTCAGGATGGACCAGGCGGCCCCAGAAGCCACTCTGAGGGTGGTAGCGTATGCTGATGACGTCTCCCTTTTCGTATCCTCGGGTGAGGAGGCGGAGTGGGTCATGTCTGAGGTTGGTCGCTACTCGGAGGCTTCTGGGTCAGGAATTAATCAGGAAAAGTGTGAGAGTCTCTGGCTGGGAGGGGGAGATCCTAGTTTCGGTCTCCCGGACACTCTTCCAGAGCCTCAGGCATCAGCAAAAATCCTAGGCATCGAATTTGGCCCGGGGGACTACCCCCAGCAAAATTGGGAGGGCAGACTCAGGATCGCCGCCCAGAAGGTGGACCAATGGAAGGGTTGGTCTTTGACCCTGAGGGAAAGGGTTAGCCTGGTTAAGGGTTTTTTGCTACCCTTGTTAATATACCTGGGCAGTGTCTGCATGTTGCCAGAGCCGCTCTGGACACGGGTCTACAGCCTGTTTTTCCAAATGTTATGGGGAAATAGGCTGAACCTAGTCAAGCGAGAGGTCACATATCGCACAAGGAGACTAGGAGGGTTGGGTATGGTCAACCCAGTGGTGTTTCTAGTAAACACTTTTGTCAAGACTAACATCGCCAACCTCTGGTCAGAGAGGGCTCCTCCGTGGGTATTCTCCTGCAGGGGATGGCTTCGGCCCTTCTTCCAGGAATGGGAGACAGGAGGGCAAGTGAAGGACCTGCGCACACCGCATGGGCATCTCCCGGCTTACGCTACCCCGGTTCTGAAGGTGATCCGCCGGTGGGGTCTGGGAATGTGGGAGATCAGGACCATGTCGAGGAAATTCCTTGACAGGAGGGTCCTGTTGACCCATTTCCAGAAGCCTCTGGTGCTCAAAGATTGCCCAAGTCGGGATCTGGAGGGCGGGCTGAGGTTATTGAATTCTGCACGGGTCCCCTTGAAGTTTTGGGACTTGGCTTGGCGCTGCTTCCACGGGAAACTGTATGTAAGGGACAACCTGAAGTGTAGGAACTCCGAAGATCGGGGTTGTCCCCGTGAGGAGTGTTGCGACACGCTGGAAAGCATGGAGCACTTCCTCCTTCAGTGTCCTTTTAATGCAGGGGTCTACAACAGGGTGGGTGCTTCCATAGGCTGGCCTCGGCTGGCACACCTTTCCTATGCGGAGTGGGCGTATGGGGCATTCGGATCCCTGGGTGGCCGAGATCGGGGCACTTTATTTCTAGTCAGTTTAGTCGTCAGGTTTTACACGTGGAACGCACGGTGCTTAGTGTCAACTCAGCAGAAAATCCTCCCCCGGGACGAGGTTGTTAGGAACATTCTGGGTGGCCTGGTGAAGGTGCGCTCTCTGGAGTATGACAGGCTGGGTGCAGCGAGGGCCTCTCTTCTCTGGAGAGGGTTCTCATTTAATGTACCCTAGGGCCTAGATAAGCAGGTAAGTGGTAGGGACAGGTAGATAGCTTCAGTAGGGACAGGTAGATAGTTAGGGACAGGACAGGGACAGCCGAGGGACAGTTAGGTAGGCACGCGGTGAGTTAGGTAGGGCAGTAGGGTCAGGCAGGGAGAGACAGGGAAAGGTAGGTAGATAAATAGGGACAGATGTTTAGGCAGGTAGGGACGGCTGGTAGAGTAAGGCTTGTTAGGATAGACGCCTGTCATCTCTGGGTTCCTGGTGACGGGCTGGGGGCTTCTCACTGTCAGATTTTTGTTTTGCAGAAGTGAATTACTGATATAGGGCTTACAGGCCCCAATCCTGGCTCTGGGGAAGTGTTGTAATATAGAGAGTTAGGTTGTATTGTATTGTATCGTATTGTATTGTAAGATGTTCCTGGAGGTCATGAGGTCCTCAGTGAAGTTTATTTTTGTATTGTGTTGGGGGTTTTATGGTGGTGGGAGGGGGGTTGGTGGTAGGTTTGTTATAGTTCTATTTGGTGTGTAACTAAAAAAAAAAAAATATATATATATAAAAGGAAAAAAAAAAATTGTGTGGTTTTGATAGATGTGTTTTAAGCCAGGTGGCTTTTGTGTTTCTTTTTGGGCATGGACCAGAGTTTTCTTTGTCAGGTTTGGTGTGAAGTGTGTATGTGGTATTAATAAAATGTTTCTTCTCTCCTTGGGTGACGTAACCTGGGGAGGAGGAGATCTGGAGGAAACAAAAAGTGAGATGAAGTCGGCTGCCATTCTAGGCTGAAGTCGCCTTTCTCAGATCGCAGCCGCTAAGCAGCTTGAGGCCGGGCAAGTCCAGGAATGGGAGACCGGCCGGGAATCCCTGGTGCAGCATCAGAGAGAAAGATGGAGGAGGAAGCCTCTCTGAGGAAGAAGACAGAGTTTGTTTTGGGGGGGGGTTGCTTTGAATGGGGGCAGTTATGCTGGACTCTGACTTTTGCTTGGACTGGGGGGGTAATGTTGGACTTGGACGGTTGTTTTGCTGGGGTTTGGATTTTTGTTCTTTATTAATTGTAAGTTTTGTATTTTTTTATATTAAAAGAGTTCCCTGTATACAGAGATACATGATAAGATCCTGTCTGCAGCCACCACTAGGGGGAGCTCCCTGTATACAGAGATACATGATAAGATCCTGTCTGCAGCCACCACTAGAGAGAGCTCCCTGTATACAGAGATACATGATAAGATCCTGTCTGCAGTCACCACTAGGGGGAGTTCCCTGTATACAGAGATACATGATAAGATCCTGTCTGCAGCCACCACTAGGGGAGCTCCCTGTATACAGAGATACATGATAAGATCCTGTCTGTAGTCACCACTAGGGGGAGCTCCCTGTATACAGAGATACATGATAAGATCCTGTCTGTAGCCACCACTAGGGGGAGCTCCCTGTATACAGAGATAGATGATAAGATTCTGTCTGCAGCCAACACTAGGGGGAGCTCCCTGTATACAGAGATACATTGTTACCGCCGTGGCCGGCCGCTATGTTGTCGCTCCTTGGGCCTCCTGTGCTGGCGGTATGGGGTCGCACCAGGTGTCCTCGGGCTTGCGTCCGCGGTCCGCGCCGTATGCCTCCTTGGGCTGCAGGATTTGCTGGATTCCTTTATTCAGGTTCCGGGTGTCTTGACCCTCCTCCTCTGTGTCTGACGTCTGTATTTCTGGCGCTCTCTCTCACATCGGCGCCTGGTGATTCACTCTGGTGCATACACTGTACTGGCGTGACTCAGGTCCCAGCGCTCTCTCCAGGGTGCTTACTCTGACTCTTCTCATATCTCTTATATATTACCCGGTGTGCGCTCTGCTCTGCCCGGGTCTCCCATATGTTACACGGTGTACGCTCTGCTCTGCCCGGGTCTCCCATATGTTACACGGTGTGTGCTCTGCTCTGCCCGGGTCTCCCATATGTTACCCGGTGTACGCTCTGCTCTGTCCGGGTCTCCCGTCTATTACCCAGTGGGCGCTCTGCTCTGCCCGGGTCTCCCATATATTACCCGGTGTACGCTCTGCTCTGCCCGGGTCTCCCGTCTATTACCCAGTGGGCGCTCTGCTCTGCCCGGGTCTCCCATATATTACCCAGTGTGCGCTCTGCTGTACCCGGGTCTCCCATCTATTACCCGGTGTACGCTCTGCTCTGCCCGGGTCTCCCATATATTACCCGGTGTGCACTCTGCTCTGCCCAGGCCTCCCGTCTATTACCCAGTGGGCGCTCTGCTCTGCCCGGGTCTCCCATACATTACCCGGTGTGTGCTCTGCTCTGCCCGGGTCTCCCATACATTACCCGGTGTGTGCTCTGCTCTGCCCAGGTCTCCCGTCTATTACCCAGTGGGCTCTCTGCTCTGCCCGGGTCTCCCGTCTATTACCCAGTGTGCGCTCTGCTGTACCCGGGTCTCCCATCTATTACCCGGTGTACGCTCTGCTCTGCCCGGGTCTCCCATATATTACCCGGTGTGCACTCTGCTCTGCCCAGGCCTCCCGTCTATTACCCAGTGGGCGCTCTGCTCTGCCCGGGTCTCCCATACATTACCCGGTGTGTGCTCTGCTCTGCCCGGGCCTCCCGTCTATTACCCAGTGGGCGCTCTGCTGTACCCGGGTCTCCCATCTATTACCCGGTGTACGCTCTGCTCTGCCCGGGTCTCCCATACATTACCCGGTGTGTGCTCTGCTCTGCCCGGGTCTCCCATATATTACCCAGTGTGCGCTCTGCTGTACCCGGGTCTCCCATCTATTACCCGGTGTACGCTCTGCTCTGCCTGGGTCTCCCGTCTATTACCCAGTGGGCGCTCTGCTCTGCCCAGGTCTCCCGTCTATTACCCAGTGGGCGCTCTGCTCTACCCGGGTCTCCCGTCTATTACCCAGTGGGCGCTCTGCTCTGCCCCGGTCTCCCATATATTACCCTGTGTGCGCTCTGCTGTACCTGGGTCTTCCGTCTATTACCCGGTGTACGCTCTGCTCTGCCCGGGTCTCCCGTCTATTACCCGGTGTACGCTCTGCTCTGCCCGGGTCTCCCGTCTATTACCCGGTGTACGCTCTGCTCTGCCCGGGTCTCCCGTCTATTACCCGGTGTACGCTCTGCTCTGTCCGGGTCTCCCGTCTATTACCCGGTGTGCGCTCTGCTCTGCCCGGGTCTCCCGTCTATTACCCAGTGGGCTCTCTGCTCTGTCCGGGTCTCCCGTCTATTACCCGGTGTGCGCTCTGCTCTGCCCGGGTCTCCCGTCTATTACCCGGTGTACGCTCTGCTCTGCCCAGGTCTCCCGTCTATTACCCGGTGTACACTCTGCTCTGTCCGGGTCTCCCGTCTATTACCCAGTGGGCTCTCTGCTCTGCCCAGGTCTCCCGTCTATTACCCGGTGTGCGCTCTGCTCTGCCCGGGTCTCCCGTCTATTACCCAGTGGGCTCTCTGCTCTGCCCAGGTCTCCTGTCTATTACCCGGTGTACGCTCTGCTGTACCCGGGTCTCCCGTCTATTACCCAGTGCGCAATTTGTGCCGTCTTGGTCTCCTACGAGCCGGTCCCTGGTACTAGCTATTGCGGTATACCAGGGCCGGCTCCAGGTTTTTATGGGCCCCGGGCGAAAGAGCCTCAGTGGGCCCCTTTAACACAGACCACGATTCATGATGCACAGATACAGCAGAGAAATATGGGTACAGTACAATGCCAAATACTTCACTTCTTCCATTACATGAGTGATATCTATTGTAAATTCTACAATAGCTCAAAAACCGCCAAATCCTCACAGCGCACAGTACAGACTGGACAGTACAGTCCTCCATACAATATTATAGGCACCACAGTCTCCCCCTCATCACCCATATAATACCCCATGCAGGATGTCACCCCCCATATAATGCTCCATACAGAATACTGGACCCAAAATAATGCTCCATACAGAATACTGGACCCAATATAATGCTCCATACAGGATACTGGTCCCCATATAATGCTCCATACAGGATACTGGTCCCCATATAATGCTCCATACAAAATATGGAGCTCTCCTCTGCGCTGTACTGCGTTCTGCACTGTTACGGCTCAGGAAAGGGCGCTGTGGAAAGACACCCCATTATCATCATGATTTCCTCCCCATCATCATCATTGCCTCCTTATCATCATCATTGCCTCCCCATTATCATCAATGCCTGCCCATCATCATCATCTCCTCCCCATCATCATCAATGCCTGCCCATTATCATCATCTTCTCCCCATCATCAATGTCTCCCCATTATCATCAATGCCTGCCCATCATCATCTTCTTCCCATCATCAATGCCTGTCCATTATCATCAATGCCTGCCCATTATCATCATCTTCTCCCCATCATCAATGCCTGGCTTTTATCATCAATGCCTCCCCATTATCAGCAATGCCTGCCCATCATCACACACAGACAGCACACAAGCACACAAGCACTCTCTCACATACATACACACACACATACACACACATACACACAAAGCACCGCACTACATACACACACAGAGACACACACACACACACGTCTCACCTGTTCAGCGTCCGCGCTCTCTGCCACAGCCGCCGCTGAATGATGACGTCATTCAGCAGCGCTGCTGTGAGAGGAAGCGCCGGCGCCCCCTGGAGCCCGGAGCTGCGGCAGCGGAGGCACAGGAAAGGTAAGTATTGTGCCAGCTGATGCCGGGGCCCTGAGCAAGCGGGGGGGGGGGCCCAGTGGCGGCGCTGACACCGCTCTCCTCCGCTAACGGGCGCGGGGGTGCCAGACGGCGAGTGGGCCCCCCCGCCTGCTCAGGGCCCCGGCACTTGCCCGGGTGTGCCGGGTGCTGACGCCGGCCCTGGGTATACCCTCCCTCCGAGCCTGCTCCTAATGCTCCCTGTATAGGGGTCGGTTTCACCTGGTCAGCTCGCCCAGGATCGGTCAGTCTCGCGATCCAGTGGGTCCACTCTAGGAGCAGAATCAACAGGCCATGGATCCCGCTAGTGCCTCTACGGCCGCTCAAAAAGAGTTGCTATTTTTGCAGGAGAATCAGAGTCGGATCATGTCCTTTTTATATGGAATCCCAGTATCCACCTTACAGGCTGCCGACCCAAATACTGCTACCCAGCTTGCAAGTCTCCAGCAGGAGCTTGTTCACCAGCGTGATACTCAGACCCACATATTGGGTTATATGGCCTCGGTGGATGATCGTCTGCTCTCCCAGCAGTCTACCGCCACAGCTTCTGCGCAGGCCTTGTCCCGTGACTCTGGCGCTTCTCATCATCCTCTTCGTCTGGGTAAACCACCTCGGCATAGTGGTGATCACAAGCTATGTTGTGGTTTTTTGAACCAGTGCCGTCTTTACTTTGAATTATTGCCCCAGCAGTATCCTACCGACCAGTCTAAGGTGGCATTTGTGGTATCACATTTGGAGGGAGAGGCTTTGGCTTGGGTTAATCCACTATGGGAGCGTGATGATCCCATAACCTCTCAATTGTCTGCTTTTTAGAGACCTTTCGTAAGGTATATGGTGAACCAGGTCGCGTGGCTTCGGCTACAGAATCTCTTTTTAATCTCCACCAAGGTTCTCTTACGGTTGGGCAATACGCCATTCGTTTCCGCACACTATCCTCAGAGTTGGGTTGGAATAACGAGGCGCTGGTCGGGGCTTTTTGGAGGGGCTTGTCGGGTTGTATCAAGGATGAACTTGTCGGGCGAGATACTCCTACCTCCTTGTAGGATTTAATCTCTCTTGCCACCCGTATTGACTTACGTTTTCAAGAACGTTCACGCGAGGCTGTTAGAGAGTGTAAATTTAATCGCTCCTCTCCTATCACCTATAGGCCTTCCAGTCCGCGACCTACTGTATCGTCTTCCGCATCCACGCCTGAACCTATGCAAGTGGATTGGGTCTGAGAGAAAGTCGTGCAAGGTCTATGTTTCTACTGTGGCAGCGCCTCTCATTTATTTCGTTCTTGTCCGGTGCGTCCGGGAAACTCTTCCACCTAGGTCTGGTGGGAGAGGCCACCCTAGGTGTACTTGATTCCTCTCTGCCTCTGAACCTATCGGTCCAGATTAATTTAGGCCCTAAGAGCGATACTCGGAGGTGGCTTATGTGGATTCGGGTGCAGCAGGGAATTTCATAGGTCTCGAGGAGGTCAACAAATACCACATTCCGGTCAAGGACCTAGCGAACCCACGGTTGATTTCTTCGGTGGACGGTAGACCCCTGCGTGAGACAGTAACTAAGGTTATTGAAGAAGTAGAGCTGCAGATTGGAGCCTTGCATCGCGAGAGAATTGCATTCTACGTATTGCCTCACTTATCTCATGCCATTCTTCTCGGTCTTCCATGGTTAAGGGCACACGAACCGATCCTTGATTGGCGGTCCGGAGACATTCTGCACTGGGGTCAGAACTGTCAGGATCATTGTCTACCTTCCGTTCGTCCTGTGGGAGGTTCTCGACCTGCTTCCGTTCCAGTCGGATTACCAGCCGCCTATTGGAACTTCTCCGATGTCTTCTGCAAGAAGGAGGCAGAGATCCTTCCTCTACATCGTGCCTATGACTGCTCGATTGACCTTATTCTTGGTTCTACTCCTCCCAGAGGTAGAATCTACCCTCTCTCTCCAGCCGAAACCCGCGCTATGTCGGATTATATCCAGGAAAATTTGGCCAAAGGCTTTATCCGGAAGTCTACTTCTCCTGCTGGCACCGGATTCTTTTTTGTCAAAAAGAAAAACGGCTCCCTTCGCCCCTGCATCGATTTAAGAGATCTTAATGACATTACCATCAAGAATAAGTACCCTCTGACGCTCATCCCTGAGCTTTTTGATCGACTACGGGGAGCCTGGATCTTCACTAAGCTTGATCTTCGCGGGGCTCACAATCTGGTCCGGATTCGCGCCGGGGACGAGTGGAAGACCGCATTTAATACCCGGGACGGCCATTACGAGTACCTGGTCATGCCATGCGGCCTTTGCAATGCTCCTGCAGTTTTTCAGGAGTTGGTTAATGACATCTTCTGGGACCTCCTATATTCCTGTGTTGTGGTTTACCTGGACGACATCTTGGTATTTTCTCTGGATCTTCTTACTCACCGAAGGAATGTTCGCCAGGTATTGCTATGTCTAGGGGAGAATCAGCTCTACGCTAAATTCAAGAAGTGCATCTTTGAACAGACCTCGCTGCCTTTTTTGGGATATATTATCTCCGATTCTGGTTTTATGATGGATCCGGAGAAGGTGTCCGCCAGACTTAACTAGCCACGACCTCACGGAATTAAAGCCATACAACGGTTCCTTGGCTTTGCGAATTAGTACCAACAATTCATCCCTCATTTCTCTTCTTTATCTCAGCCAATCTCGTCCCTCATCCGTAAGGGGTCCAATCCCAAGGCCTGGTCGTCAGCAGCGGAGAGTGCCTTTGTAATCTTAAAACAGGTGTTTGCAAAAGCTCCAGCATTACATCGTTCAGAGGCAGTAAGCCATTCATTCTCGAGGTAGACGCTTCATCAGCGGGAGCAGGTGCTGTACTCTCTCAGAAGGCTCCTTCTGGTGGTTTAGTTCCCACTGGTTTTTCTCCAAAGGATGCTCTACCTCCGAACTCTACTATTCCATCGGGGACAGGGATCTACTGGCCATTAAGCTGGCATTGGAGGAATGGCAGTATCTCCTGGAGGGAGCTGTACATCCTTTTGTCATCTACACCGACCATAAAAATTTATCGTACATCCAGTCCGCTCAAAGGCTTAATCCTCAACAAGCCAGGTGGTCCTTGTTTTTTGTTCGGTTGGACTTCGAACTCCGCTTTCGGCCAGGCATTCAGAATGCAAAGCAGACGCATTGTCTAGATCCTTCCTGTCGGAGGATACTGAGGAAGAACCCTCTCATATTATCGACCCCATCAGAGTTATCACCATAGCGCCGATCAGACTTTCTAACTCTCCACCAGGTAAGACATTTGTGGCAGAGGTCGACAGAATAAGGATTCTCCGCAGGGGTCAGTCTTCTAAATTAGCCGACCATGTGGGTGTCAGGAAGACTATGGTCCTCATCTCTCGCTACTATTGGTGGCATTCTCTCCGTCAAGATGTGGAAGACTTTATGGCTTCTTGCCCGTCCTGTGCCAAGAACAAGATCCCTAGGCAACTTCCTTCTGGGCTTCTGCAGCCTCTTCCTGTGCCCTCAGCTCCCTGGCAGCATATGGCCATGGATTTTATTACCGATCTACCGTGTTCATCGGATTGTACGGTTCTTTTTGTGGTTGTGGACCGTTTTTCTAAAATGGCACACTTTGTTCCGTTACCCGGCCTGCCGTCGGCTCCTGAATTGGCGAAAATATTCTTTAGTCATATCTTCAAGTATCATGGCTTCCCTCTACACATAGTATCTGATAGAGGTGTGCAATTTACGTCCCGCCTCTTTAGAGCTACGTGCAAACTCATGAAGGTGACCCTAGATTTTTCCTCGGCCTATCACCCCCAAACTAACGGCCAGGTGGAACAAGTCAACCAGGTCCTGACTTCTTATCTTCGGCACTTCTGTAATGTTCATCAGGATGATTGCGTCAGTCTTCTTCCCTGGGCGGAGTTCGCATTTAACAATCATTCCAGTGAATCCTCTGCCAAGTCTCCGTTCTTTATTGTTTCGGGTCAACACCCCAACTTGCCTCTCCCGGTACCCCTTGTCTCGGGTGTGCCAGCGGCCGACGCCATGTCGATGGAATTTTCCCAGATCTGGAAAGAGACCAAGAGTTCACTGGAAAAAGCCTCCTACAAGATGAAAAGACATGCGGACAAGAGGTGCATGGATTCTCCTAAGTATCTTCCAAGTGAAAAAGTGGCTTGCATCCAAATATATCAGGCTCAAGATTCCATCCTACAAGCTAGGTCCCCATTACATTGGCCCCTTTGAAATTTTGAAGCAACTCAATGAGGTTACCTACAAGTTGAAGTTGCCTGCCTCGCTCCGTGTCCCCAACGCCTTACATGTATCGCTTCTTAAACCCGTGGTGCTCAACCGCTTCCATACCGCATCCAGTCATACCCTGCCATCTGTTAACACTGGAGATGTCTTTGAGGTAAGAGATATTGATTGATTGGAAGGGTTTTGGTCCTGAGAGGTCATGGGAGCCCCAAGAAAATATTCATGCTCCTCGTATCCTCGGAAAGTTCCTCGCCGGTCTTGAGGGGGTACTGTTACCGCCGTGACCAGCCGCTCTGCCACCGATCCTCGGGCCTCCTGTGCTGGCGGTGTGAGGTCACACCGGGTGTCATCGGGCTTGCGTGCCTCCTGAGGCATCCTCGGTCCGCGCCTCCTTAGGCTGTGGGCGCGACCTTGCTGGATTCCTTTATTCAGGTTCCGGGTGTCTTGACCCTCCTCTTCTGTGTCTGACGTCTGTATTTCTGGCGCTCTCTCCCTCACATCGGCGCCTGGTGATTCACTCTGGTGCATACACTGTACTGGCGTGTCTCGGGTCCCAGCGCTCTCTCCAGGGTGCTTACTCTAACTCTTCTCATATCTCTTATATATTACCCAGTGTGAGCTCTGCTCTGCCCGGGTCTCCCATATATTACCCAGTGCTATTGTGGTATACCCTCCCCCTGGGCCTGCTCCTAACGCTCTCTGTATACGGGTTGGTTTCACCTGGTCAGCTCGCCCGGGATCGGTCGGTCTCGCGATCCAGTGGGTCCACTCTAGGAACCGTGACAGACATGATAAGATCCTATATGCAGCCACCACTAGGGGGAGCTCCCTGTATACAGAGATACATGATAGATCCTGTCTGCAGTCACCACTAGGGGGAGCTCCCTGTATACAGAGATACATGATAAGATCCTGTCTGTAGTCACCACTAGGGGGAGCTCCCTGTATACAGAGATACATGATATCATTCTGTCTGCAGCCACCACTAGGGGAAGCTCCCTGTATACAGAGATATATGATAAGATCCTGTCTGCAGTCACCACTAGGGGGAGCTCCCTGTATACAGAGATACATGATAAGATCCTGTCTGCAGCCACCACTAGGGGAGCTCCCTGTATACAGAGATACATGATAAGATCCTGTCTGCAGCCACCACTAGGGGGAGCTCCCTGTATACAGAGATACATGATAAGATCCTGTCTGCAGCCACCACTAGGGGGAGCTCCCAGCATACAGAGATACATGATAAGATCCTGTCTGCAGCCACCACTAGGGGAAGCTCCCTGTATACAGAGATACATGATAAGATCCTGTCTGCAGCCACCACTAGGGGGAGCTCCCTGTATACAGAGATACCTGATAAGATCCTGTCTGCAGTCACCACTAGAGGGAGCTCCCTGTATACAGAGATACATAAGATTCTGTCTGCAGCCACCACTAGGGGGAGCTCCCTGTATACAGAGAAACATGATAAGATTCTGTCTGAAGCCACCACTAGGGGGAGCTCCCTGTATATAGAGATACATGGTAAGATCCTGTCTGTAGTCACCACTAGGGGAAGCTCCCTGTTTACAGAGATACATGATAAGATCCTGTCTGCAGCCACCACTAGGGGGAGCTCCCTGTATACAGAGATACATGATAAGATCCTGTCTGCAGCCACCACTAGGGGGAGCTCCCTGTATACAGAGATACATGATAAGATCCTGTCTGCAGCCACCACTAGGGGGAGCTCCCAGCATACAGAGATACATGATAAGATCCTGTCTGCAGCCACCACTAGGGGAAGCTCCCTGTATACAGAGATACATGATAAGATCCTGTCTGCAGCCACCACTAGGGGAGCTCCCTGTATACAGAGATACATGATAAGATCCTGTCTGCAGTCACCACTAGAGGGAGCTCCCTGTATACAGAGATACATAAGATTCTGTCTGCAGCCACCACTAGGGGAAGCTCCTTGTTTACAGAGATACATGATAAGATCCTGTCTGCAGCCACCACTAGGGGGAGCTCCCTGTATACAGAGATACATGATAAGATGCTGTCTGCAGCCACCACTAGGGGGAGCTCCCTGTATTCAGAGATATATGATAAGATCCTGTCTGTAGTCACCACTAGGGGTAGCTCCCTGTATACAGAGTGATACAGCCACCACTATTGGGAGCTCCCTGTATACAGAGATACATGATAAGATCCTGTCTGCAGCCACCACTAGGGGGAGCTCCCTGTATCCAGAGTCATACAGCCACCACTAGAGGCCTGTAGTCTGTGGAGGAAGGTGTGCCGTTTTGTTTGCTCCAGGAGAGAGACCAGTTTTTTTTTCCTTACACCCAGGAATCCCCCCCTCTCTGACCCAGGAAAGAGAGGGGTGTAGTGGATGACCTGTGGGGCTAAGTCCCCGTCTCCCACCCCTCGGTCTAAGCCGGCGGGGGGTGGGAGCTCATTGCTACCGGCAAAGAGGGTCACCAGATCCAGCAAGTCCCGAAACATGGAAGAGCCCAGGAAGACCCAGGAGGGCTGCAAAGCTCCTAAGGCTGAGGCGAGGGCCACTGCGGTGTCTCCTCCCGGAGGTGAGCGGAGTACTCGCAGAGGTCCAGCGGCGGCGGTGCAGAAAGATTGGGGCACTAGGGCCGCAGGGGAGCCGGTTACCAGCTATGGCTCCCGCATCCATGTGTACCTCTGCGAGTATGAGGAGGCTGGGAAGACACTGAGGAGGCTCCGGGAGGAGATGAAGGAGGCGAGGCAAGCTGCAGACAGGGCCTCCCGTACAGAGAAGTCTGCCCTAACAGCCAGGATATCCAGTCTGAGGATCGGCATTGAGGGTATGGAAGCCCGGAGAGCGGCCATACTGGATAACAGCGGGCCTTTCTGGGAAAAACTGGACAATGAGGACAGATTCCATAACATGGCTGCTGTGAAGGAGCCAGAGGGGTCTCGGCGTCCGACCCAGGTGGAGGAGGTGGACCATGTGGAGATGGAGGAGGCACCGTACCCACCTGGGGGCTTGGTAAGTGATCTCCAGGCCACACACAGCGGGATAGATCCAGTTCAGGTCCCACTCCCATCAGACAATAGCATTTCAGAGGATGATGGGGGTGATGCAGATGACAGCAGCAGCGATAAAAGCAGTAGTGGGGGTTGCCTCGTCTTGCAGCAGATCCGTCAGCTGGAGTCCCCAGTAAATTATGCCCACCTGAAGTTTGGGGATGATGTCTGCGGGGACGAGGCGACCAGGAGGGGTAAAAAGAAACAGAAAAAAAGGAAGAAAACATCGGAGGAGAGGTTGGTGTTTGTGCCCTTTCCTGGGACCCCCCAGTCCCGCTGTGTGGAACCCGCTACCCACCCCGGCCCGGGACCTGCAGTGGTTCCGGTGCGAGGGAGCGGGGAGAGTACAAGTCATATGGCGCCGGTCGCCGTCTCTGCTGGCAGTAGCAGAGGGGGCGAGAGTGGGCATGCGGCTGCAGAGCCGGACAGTGTGCATGGTCTGGAGTGTGGCCCTGTGGCGGGCGGTAATAAGATCTGTGGAGGTGTCCAGGCCCGATCCTCTGTGAAAACGGGGGACGGCCTGGCGCCTGCTGCACCCGCTGACGCTCGGGGGGTGGAGGCTGTGGGTACCTTGCCGGTGGTCACCGCTCCCCGCAGTGTTGGCGGTGCACTGTCAGCCAGGGCCGCATCATCGGCGGCGTGTGCTGTGGTGTCGGGGTCCCCCACATGCAGATCCGATGCTGGGTCAAAGTCAGGGGCCCCGGCACCGATTGTAATGTATGTGATACAGTTCATATAGCGTCTTGTGCTTGGGTGCGATGAAAATACTTGAGACACAGGTTGAAAAAGAAAGTCTTGTATTGCTTCATACAAATTGGCAAAAATAAACACACAGGTTGCAAACACAGAAGCAGGAGACACAGCAGGCCAGAGTAATCTAAGTTCATCAATAACTCTCCACAACAGATTCAGATCTTCTTCTATGTTACCGCAAGTCCATGCAACCGTGAGGCTTTCAAGAGCAGAGTTCAGAGTCCACAAGAGCTCCAGAGTTTCTCAGTAGAAATGGCTGGAGTACAAAGTCCAAGGCTTCAGGAGTCAGAACACAGGTTCACTGCAGGCCAGATTCTGAAGCACTGATTGCTCAGGTGTGGCTGTTTAAGAAGCAAACGGAGAGAATCAGGGCGGGAACATACAAGCTGGAAAACTCCATTTTAACTGAGGGCAAGATAGCTGCAGCAAAACAGAAAGCAAAATGGCCGACGAACAAACTGAGTTTCAGAAACAGATATACAGAACCTTACATTACTCCCCCCTTAGGGGCAACCTCCGGATGACCTCAGACCAGGCTTATGTGGGTACCTCTGATGAAACTGACGGAGCAAGCGAGGAGCATTAACGTTATTGACTGGCTCCCATGAGTTGTCCTCCACTGGGTAGCCCTGCCATTTGATCAGATATTGTAACTGATTTCTATACAACCTGGAATCTAAAATCCTTTCCACCACAAATTCTTCCTGACCATCGACTAGCACTGGGTCAGGGCAAGGAGAAGAACGTCCAGGAAACGTATTGGGTGTTGCAGCCTTTAGTAGGGATACATGAAAGACAGGGTGGATTCTCATAGTTCTGGGCAATTGAAGACGACAAGCAACGGCACTTATAATCTTACTGATTTTATAGGGTCCAATGTACTTATGTCCCAACTTAGATGATGGAATCCTTAACTTAAGATTTCTGGTTGACAGCCAGACCAGGTCTCCTACCTTAAAAACTGGTGCAGGTTTACGAAATTTATCTGCTGCCTTTTTGTACCTTTCCTGAGCCGATTCCAGATTCTCCTTTAGAAGATCCATATTCTTCTGTAAAGTCGTGATTCTTTCAGCCACTGCTGGTAAAGGCGTCTCTATGGGAAATCGTGGTAGAATATTAGGATGATAACCTAAATTAGAGAAAAAAGGAGACTGTTTAGTGGAGGCACTCCGAGAGTTGTTGTAAGAGAACTCAGCCAATGGAAGTAGATCCACCCAATCATCCTGTAGGTGGCAGATAAAACAGCGGAGATACTGCTCCAGGGTTTGATTGGTTCGTTCGGTTTGTCCATTAGTCTGGGGATGAAAAGCAGAAGAAAGGTTTACTTTAATGTCCAATGCTGCACAGAAATTTTGCCAAAACCTAGAAGTGAATTGCACCCCTCGATCCGAAATAACCTCATCCGGTACTCCATGTAAACGAAACACATCTTTAATCATCAAATCTGATGTCTGTTTTGCAGTGGGTAAGCCGACACAAGGGATAAAATGAGCTGCCTTTGTTAAACGATCAACCACCACTAGAATAGTGTTCTTCCCTTGAGAGGTTGGTAATTCGACAATGAAGTCCATAGAAATGGATCCCCACGGGCGGGACGGGGTGGGAAGAGGCTGTAACAGACCAGTTGGTGAAGAGCGAGGTGTTTTGCATCTTGCACAAACCTCACACGAAGTGACATAATCCAAAACATCCTTCCTACAAGTGGGCCACCAAAAGAAACGAGAAAGAAATTCCTGTGTCTTTAGAATTCCTCTATGCCCGGCTATTTTGGAATCATGAATGAGTTGCAATACTCTCAATCTGACTGTTTCAGGTATATACAGACGTTGTCCCAGAATCCACACACCATTCTTAAAGACAAGACTTACGTCCCTTGGGGGTTGAGCCAAAAAAGAATCCGCATGGTATGCTTCCTTGATGTCTTTAATTAGGTCTTGATGATGAATCACTCCTAGGAATCTAGAGTCAGGAAGAATAGTCTTAGGAGGAGTAATTGGACGTGTCTCTGCTGAGTAAATCCTAGAGAGTGCATCAGCCTTTCCATTGCGCGATCCTGGTCTATAAGAAATAATAAAATTAAATTGGTTTAAGAAAAGATTCCAGCGAGCCTGGCGAGGAGTCAGGCACTTAGCCGACCTGATAAACTCAAGATTACGATGATCTGTCAGAACAACTATTTGCTGTGCAGCTCCTTGCAGAAGGTGTCTCCATTCTTTGAAGGCGGCAATAATGGCCAACAACTCTCTATTGCCCACATCGTAGTTCTTCTCAGCCGAAGACAACTGCTGGGAAAAGAAGGCACAGGGATGCAAGACATTCTTCTCACCTGTTCTCTGAGAGAGTATAGCTCCCACGGCACAGTCTGAAGCATCCACCTCTATTATGAAGGCAAGCTCTGGGTTGGGATGTACTAGAATAGGTGCAGTGGTAAATTTATCTTTTAGACGGGAAAATGCTTCCTGGGCTTGGGGAGTCCAGGAGAACTTAGACTCTTTCCGGGTAAGTTGGGTGATAGGTGACACTACCTCAGAGAAATTTCTAATGAAACGTCTATAGAAGTTTGCAAACCCGATGAAGCGCTGTACCTCCTTCACATTTCTAGGACTTGGCCAATCATTGATAGCTTGGGTTTTACTTCCATCCATACTAATTCCTTGTGTAGACAGTACATACCCCAGAAATTGAATTTCGGTCTTATGGAATTCACACTTTTCAAGCTTGATGTAAAGATGATTTTGTCTTAGACGTTCCAAGACCATTCTCACATGTCCATGATGTTCCTCTGTGGAGTTAGAAAAAATTAAAATATCATCCAAATAAATTACCACGAATGTATCTAGGAGATCCCTGAAGATGTCATTCACCAAGTGTTGGAAAGTGGCTGGGGCGGTACTCAGACCAAAAGGCATAACCAGATATTCAAAGTGTCCATAGCGTGACCTGAATGCAGTCTTCCATTCATCCCCAGGTCTAATACGGACTAAGTTATAGGCCCCACGAAGATCTAGTTTAGAAAAAATTTTAGCATGTCGCACTCTCTCCAATAACTCAGGGATTAAAGGCAATGGATAACGGTTTCTAATAGTAACCTTATTAAGTTCCCTATAGTCTACGCATGGTCTCAGGGATCCATCTTTCTTCTTTACAAAGAATATGGGTGCCCCTGCAGGAGATGAAGAGGGGCGTATGAAGCCCTTGGCTAGATTTTCGTCTATGTACTCTTTTAAAGCCTTCAGCTCGGGCCCCGCCAGGGGGTAGATCTTACCAAAAGGTATCTCTGCTCCAGGCAATAATTCAATTGGACAATCATATGGACGGTGAGGAGGAAGCTGGTCAGCGTTCTTCTTGTCACATAAATCCACATAGTCCTGGTATACAGCTGGTAGTTCAGGGACTGACATGATTCCTTTAGGAACAGAGCAAGCTGAAATTTTTTGACTCATCTGTTTCTCTGGGAAGTGTAATTCCTTGGTCTCCCAGTTAATGGTAGGATTCTGAGCCTGCAGCCATGGTAGCCCTAGAATAATGGGAAAGTGAGGAGAAGAGATAAGCATAAAGGACAGTTTCTCTTGATGATCTTTACCCATAAGAACCTTTAAAGGCTCTGTTTCCTGATCCACTGGTCCAGAGGTCAGCAGGGAGCCATCAACAGTTTCCATCTGTACGGGAGCAGCCTTCTTCACTGAACGTATTCCCTGTTTTAGAGCAAAGGAGACATCCATAAAATTTCCACTTGCACCTGAGTCGATCATGGCAGAGCTAGACACCCAGGCTGAGTCAACCCAGAGTTTGATGGAAAGAAAACAGTGAGAATTGTTTTTCTTACAACTCAGCTGGGACACCGCTGAGGAAACTTGAAAGATGGCAGCATTTACACAGTCAACGTCCTCAGAGGTAACGGAGTTTAAGTCCGAGAAATCAAGATCTGTTGCGGCAGCTATCTCTGGAGCCTGAGGCTCGGACCTGACAGATCCCCTCTCGCAACACTCACAATGAATGAGTGCTGCAGTAGTCTTGCGAGAACGGCTGGGACAGTTAATAATAAAGTGCCCTGACTTACCACAGTAAAAACATAGATTCTCCTTAAAACGATGTTCCTTGCGTGCATCACTAACCCGTCGTAGTAAAGAGTCTACCTGCATGGGTTCAGGTTCAGGTTCCCGTGTAATCCTATTCAAAGGTTCCTTAGCTGGAGA
Source organism: Oophaga sylvatica (assembly GCA_033576555.1). Taxonomy (NCBI): domain Eukaryota; kingdom Metazoa; phylum Chordata; class Amphibia; order Anura; family Dendrobatidae; genus Oophaga; species Oophaga sylvatica. Next base: position 21,903 of record JARQOD010004897.1, read on the forward strand.
GGAAGGTAGGAAAAGGTTAGTACGATTGCTTTCGAACCATCTCTCTTGCCTGCGTTCAGTTAAACGAGTATCAATACGGATGCAGTAGTTAATAAAGTCACCTAACGCAGTGGGAGGGTCGGCACGAGCAAGTTCATCCTTAATTAGTGGGGATAACCCCTTTCGAAAAATAGATTTTTTGGCGGAATTGTCCCAGGTGGTATCAAGGGCCCATCTCCTGAAATCCAAGGCATATTCAGCTACTGAGTGCTTACCTTGGCGCAAAGCTAACATGGCTGCTTCAGCTGTTGCACCTCGATTGGGGTCATCAAACACCTGCCCCATGGCTGAAATAAAGTCATCAAGGTGATTCAAACAATCATCCTCAGTCTCAATCAGAGGGTTTGCCCATATCAAAGCCTTGTTGGTAAGCAACATAATTATAGTAAGCACCTTAGATCGTTCAGTAGGAAATTGTGAAGCATGTGCAGAAAAAAAAAGATTACATTGATTAACAAATCCCCTGAATTTTTCACGTTCACCACCAAAACGAAAAGGGGGCAACTTGGGAATCCCAGAACTCGGGGCCATGGCAGGAGCCTGGACTTGCCCCTCCAGAACCTCAATCCTGGCTCGCAAATCCTGAGTAGTCTGTCCAACCACTTGCAAATTGTGATTATTTAGGTCCTGAAGATTTGTAAGACGGGTCTTTATATTCTGCAATTCTGCAAGGATATTATCAGTCACTCCGCAAAGTTCCTTTATGCGGGCCTCCATTTTCCAGATCTTTTAAGACAGGATACTGGAAGAAGAGGAGAGAAAAAAAAAACAATAGTGTTCACCTGTGGCAACACTGAAGAAAGAAAAAACTTTAAGGGAACTGCTCACCTGGAATGGTTGTGAGAAGTCACAACCACTATCATCACAGAAAGCTTTCAACCAGACATCTGATATCCAGAGTTTCAGCAGACAAAAGAGAAGAGAAAAAAAAAAAAACAATAGTGTTTACCTGTGATAACTCTGCAGAAAAAAAAACTTAAGGGAATTGCTCACCTGGAATGGTTGTGAGAAGTCACAACCACTGTCATCACAGAAAGTACAACCGGACATCCGATATCCACAGTACAGCAGACACAGCCTTTCCAGACCCAGCAGACACTAACGTTTGGCTTCAGAATCTTGTAATGTATGTAGTACAGTTCATATAGCGTCTTGTGCTTGGGTGCGATGAAAATACTTGAGACACAGGTTGAAAAAGAAAGTCTTGTATTGCTTCATACAAATTGGCAAAAATAAACACACAGGTTGCAAACACAGAAGCAGGAGACACAGCAGGCCAGAGTAATCTAAGTTCATCAATAACTCTCCACAACAGATTCAGATCTTCTTCTATGTTACCGCAAGTCCATGCAACCGTGAGGCTTTCAAGAGCAGAGTTCAGAGTCCACAAGTGCTTCAGAGTTCCTCAGAAGGAATGGCTGGAATACAAGGTCCAAGGCTTCAGGAGTCAGAACACAGGTTCACTGCAGGCTAGATTCTGAAGCACTGATTACTCAGGTGTGGCTGTTTAAGAAGCAAACGGAGAGAATCAGGGCGGGAACATACAAGCTGGAAAACTCCATTTTAACTGAGGGCAAGATAGCTGCAGCAAAACAGAAAGCAAAATGGCCGACGAACAAACTGAGTTTCAGAAACAGATATACAGAACCTTACACCGATTATCATCTCAGGTGCAGCTGTAATGGCTGCGGTAATGCCGGCCAGGATCGCACCACCGGGGTCATCAGCATGTGTGTCACCTGTATCTGCGGGGAACCTAGTGGTGAAGTGCACACAGGAGTGTGGAGATGGTCTGCAGGAGAGGCTGGAGCAACAGTCTGCAAGCAGCACATGCTCTGCTGAAAAGCAGGGTGTGGTAACTAAACTCTGCAATACCACTCTTAAAGGGGCAGTAGCACTGCAAATAGCAACCCCCCCCAGCAGAAAGCAGTGAAAAAAACACAAATGGAAATGTAAATAATAATGGAAGTGGTGCAAGTGGTGTGAATAGTGTCTGTGATAATGGTGAAGGGTCAGGTGTTGGAAGGGTGGTTTCTGCTGGAGGTATGGTTGGTGTGAATGGTGCCAGTGTGGGAAAGGAAAAAAATAAAAGTTCTACTAGTAAAAATGGTGTGGCTGAGGTAAGTGAGGTGGAGATGGTTGACTGTGAAGTTGAGGGTTCAGAGAATATAGGGGCTGGTCCATCGTCCACCTCACCTGCAGGCACCATAAGTTATGCGGCTGCTGCCGGTGGGGTTCTGCGGGGGTCTTCCTCATCTCCGGACCCAGGCAATGATGCTTTTCGCCGCCGCATCCTGGAGGCCCTGAAAAAAGGGGAGCGGACGATCAATGTAGAGGGAAGAGAGGTGGAGTTGTCCTACTGGCTAGATAAGTTTGGTCTAGCTGCCTTCCAAGAGAAAAGGGGGGTGGAGACCGTGTGGTCCCTCCCGACAGCCGGGCAGGGGTCTCCAGGAGAAATGTTGTTCGTCTTCGCTGGAGGGGCGATGAGGCCTGTCCATCTAGGACAAATGTGGTGAAGCTCCTCATGAAGATGGACTTCAGGGCTATTGACATCTTTGCTCTGATACATCCTTTTGGAACCTCCACCTTTGATATCAGCTTTGTTCGGCCAGAGGGCTTAGAGCTCTTTTGGTCAAATTATGAGCTGGTAAAAGAGGAGCCCGGCTGGCGAGGGTTTGCTGTGGAGGCAATTTCTCGCCAAAGTGGGCCAAAGAAAGTGACCATTTTAACATGTAATGAGTCCCTTTCTGGCGTTGACATAATGACCTGGTTGAGCCGGTACGGCGAGGTTGTGGAGGTCCCTAAAAAGAATCGGGACGATTTTGGCATCTGGTCAGGAGGCTGGACCTTCATGGTAAAGTTGAAGCGTTCAGGGGGCACTGTCACCCACATCCCTTCCTCGGCTTTCCTGGGAAGGGATCGTATTCTGGTCTTCTACCAGGGGCAGCCGAAGGTCTGCCACAGGTGCGGTGATCCTCGCCACTTCAGCGCGGGCTGCAAGGTGCAGAAATGTGCCTTGTGTGGCGAGGTGGGTCACCTCGCCGCGTCCTGTGGTGTCATTCGATGTCACCTGTGTGGTGATCTAGGTCACCCATTCAGCCGCTGCCCTCGTTCCTTCTCTAATGCCATGGCCAGCCGGGCGGAGGGGAGCCGCGAGGAAGTTCTTGGCGGTGCAACTTCTGCAGGGGTTGGCGGTGGCGGCAGGGGAGGAGCTGAGGGGCCGATGAGGAATGGCAGGGCTAGGGGTCCCTCTTACCAGCGGAGGCAGGCAAGGCGTCAGGAGGGCAGGGGGCAGGAGGAGCCTCAGGAAACTGGGGTAATGGCTGCCCCCTCCTCCGAGGCGATGGCCCATGTCACTGAGGCCCCGGGGGAGGAAGCGGTGAATGAGGAGATCAGTCGGATGGAGAATGAGGAAGTGGCTGATCTCTCAGATGCCTCACAATATGAAAGTTTTGATGAGGATGGAGGGGAACAGCCAAAAGAAATGGGTGACAAGGGTACCAAGAGTGCCAAAAGTAAAAAAAAGAAGAAAAAAGGTGGAAAATCTTCTTCCCTGACCAAGGTGCCTAAGGAAGGTCCCACCTACTCCCCTCTGATCTCCCTCTCCAACCGGTTCCAAGCCCTTGACGACCCTGCTGAGATAGGGGTCGGGGTGAGGTTCCAGAGGTAACATCTGGAGGGTCTTTGGGAGGGGGCGGAGTCCCTTCTCCGGAGGGTATGTCTTCTTCAGGAGGTGGGGCCAACCCTGCGTCCGGAGATGAGAAAGAGGTGGGGGGGATGGATACCTCTGTCTCTTTGAAAAGAAGAGGGGGGGCTTCATCGTCCGGAGATGAGCGGGCTAGGAAAAAGGGTGGGGGGAAGAAAAAGGCCATCTAACTCGATCACTCATGATGGCGGCACCCACCCCGTTGACTCTGGCGACCATTAATGTCACTAGTATAAAGTCAGATGCGGCTAGATTTGCGGCCTTTGATTTTCTCACCCGATTTGAGGCTGACATTTTGTTTTTGCAGGAGACCAGACTTACGGATATGGGGGCCATACGCAAGGCGGAGAGTGAGTGGAGATGCGGGTCCTCGTACTGGTCTCTTGCGGCCGAGCCGTGTAGCGGGGTGGCAGTCCTTTTTAAGACTGCATCGGTTGAATGCCGGAGAGTTATCGAGGTAGAAATGGGTAGGTGCCTGGTCTTAGACGTCTTCATGAGGGGACAGGAGCTTCGGCTCATTAACATCTATGGTCCACAGTCAAAGTGGGACCGTAAATGTCTCTTCCTGAAGATTAAGCCCTATCTTTTTACAAGTCGGCAGGTGGTCTTTGGAGGTGACTTTAACACTGTCACAAGGCTTCGTGATAGGGGAGGCTCCATTGACCGGCTGGCTTATGATAGTAATACTCTTAATAGCATAGCTAGTGACGCTCGCCTGGTGGATGTCCACATCCGGCACACCCCAGGTCACTGTGGTTTCACCTTTCATAGAGGTAGCTGTAGGTCTAGGATAGACAGGTTTTTTTTGAAGGAGGAAGCCATCTCTTCAGCAGTGTCCGTTGTTGAGGTGGAGTTCTCCGATCACTGTCTGATTTCTTTTTCTCTGAATGTTTCAGAAACCCCTCGGATGGGAAAGGGACTATGGAAGCTGAATTCGTCCCTCTTGGAAGAAGCAGAGATAAGACAATCCTTTGAGGACTTTCTTCAGAGCCAGGTACCGCTTTTGGATCTCTGTAGCGATAAGTCAGAGTGGTGGGAGATCTTCAAGGAACGGGTTGCGAGTTTCTTCCGCCAGCTCTCGAGCCACAGGAGCCTGAGCAGGTACCGCCTGTATCAGGAACTGAGGAGGAAACTCGAACATCTCGTCTTGGCTGGAGGTGACCGTGAGGAGATCTCCAGAGTGAAGTCTTTACTCAAGAGGTGTCAGTACGATAGGCACACATCCTTGGTTTTTGAGAGGGATTTCGGGAGGTACCGCTCACCCGACCCCTACAGAAACTGTAAGATGTCAGTGAGTTGTAAGGTGGTGACAGGACTGATCGACAGTACGGGTTCCCTGAACAGATCCAAATCAGGGATCCTGGAGGTGATCAGATCTTTCTACTCACACCTCTTGGGGAAGAGGGATCTGGATCGGAACGTGATGTCGGCTTTCCTGGCCGAAGCCATCCCTGAGCCAGGGGATGACCCCTCGGTTCACGTTTTGACAGAGGCAATCAGGGAAGAGGAAGTGCGACTGGCCATTGATGGGCTTCGGCCTAAGAAATCGCCAGGTCCGGATGGCTTAACATCCGAGTTTTATAAGACCTTTAGGGACTCCTTGGTCCCCCTCTTGACTGAGGTGTTTAACGAGTGTCTCTCCTCCGGCGCTCTTTCCCGGTCAATGAGGCAGTCAGCCCTGATTATCCTGTCAAAGGGTAAGGACTCGTCCCGTATTGAGAATTGGAGTCCCATAGCGCTTCTCAATACGGACCGGAAGGTTCTGGCAAAGGTGCTGTTCAATCGGCTGGTGAAGTTTGCACCCCGGCTCCTTTCGGGGGCCCAGCATTGCTCTTTTCCAGGCCGCAGCACTTTTAGTGCAGTACTCGGTGTCCGAGAGGCAGTGGAGCAGGGTAGGGCGGGTCACTGGAAGGGGTACTTGCTGTCTTTAGATCAGGCGAATGCTTTTGATCGGGTTAACCACGAGTACATCTGGTCCGTCCTTCTGAGGTACGGTCTGCCTGGGGGGTTTGTAAATTGGCTAAAGATCCTGTATGCGGGGGCAGAGACTTTCCCGCTCGTGAATGGTTGGTCTGGCCGCCCTTTTGAGGTTGGGTCTGGGGTCCGCCAGGGCTGTCCGTTGAGCCCGCTGTTATACGTGTTCGCGATAGATCCCCTTTTAAGGAGGATTGAGCGCGGGCCGTTGGCGGGAGTCAGGATGGACCAGGCGGCCCCAGAGGCCACTCTGAGGGTGGTAGCGTATGCTGATGACGTCTCCCTTTTCGTATCTTCGGGTGAGGAGGCGGAGTGGGTCATGTCTGAGGTTGGTCGCTACTCGAGGCTTCTGGATCCAGAATTAATCAGGAAAAGTGTGAGAGTCTCTGGCTGGGAGGGGGAGACCCTAGTTTCGGTCTCCCGGACACTCTTCCAGAGCCTCAGGCATCAGCAAAAATCCTAGGCATCGAATTTGGCCCGGGGGAATACCCCCAGCAAAATTGGGAGGGCAGACTCAAGATCGCCGCCCAGAAGGTGGACCAATGGAAGGGTTGGTCTTTGACCCTGAGGGAAAGGGTTAGCCTGGTTAAGGGTTTTTTGCTACCCTTGTTAATATACCTGGGCAGTGTCTGCATGTTGCCAGAGCCGCTCTGGACACGGGTCTACAGCCTGTTTTTCCAAATGTTATGGGGAAATAGGCTGAACCTAGTCAAGCGAGAGGTCACATATCGCACAAGGAGATTAGGAGGGTTGGGTATGGTCAACCCAGTGGTGTTTCTAGTAAACACTTTTGTCAAGACTAACATCGCCAACCTCTGGTCAGAGAGGGCTCCTCCGTGGGTATTCTCCTGCAGGGGATGGCTTCGGCCCTTCTTCCAGGAATGGGAGACAGGAGGGCAAGTGAAGGACCTGCGCACACCGCATGGGCATCTCCCGGCTTACGCTACCCCGGTTCTGAAGGTGATCCGCCGGTGGGGTCTGGGAATGTGGGAGATCAGGACCATGTCGAGGAAATTCCTTGACAGGAGGGTCCTGTTGACCCATTTCCAGAAGCCTCTGGTGCTCAAAGATTGCCCAAGTCGGGATCTGGAGGGCGGGCTGAGGTTATTGAATTCTGCACGGGTCCCCTTGAAGTTTTGGGACTTGGCTTGGCGCTGCTTCCACGGGAAACTGTATGTAAGGGACAACCTGAAGTGTAGGAACTCCGAAGATCGGGTTGTCCCCGTGAGGAGTGTTGCGACACGCTGGAAAGCATGGAGCACTTCCTCCTTCAGTGTCCTTTTAATGCAGGGGTCTACAACAGGGTGGGTGCTTCCATAGGCTGGCCTCGGCTGGCACACCTTTCCTATGCGGAGTGGGCGTATGGGGCATTCGGATCCCTGGGTGGCCGAGATCGGGGCACTTTATTTCTAGTCAGTTTAGTCGTCAGGTTTTACACGTGGAACGCACGGTGCTTAGTGTCAACTCAGCAGAAAATCCTCCCCCGGGACGAGGTTGTTAGGAACATTCTGGTGGCCTGGTGAAGGTGCGCTCTCTGGAGTATGACAGGCTGGGTGCAGCGAGGGCCTCTCTTCTCTGGAGAGGGTTCTCATTTAATGTACCCTAGGGCCTAGATAAGCAGGTACGTGGTAGGGACAGGTAGATAGCTTCAGTAGGGACAGGTAGATAGTTAGGGACAGGACAGGGACAGCCGAGGGACAGTTAGGTAGGCACGCGGTGAGTTAGGTAGGGCAGTAGGGTCAGGCAGGGAGAGACAGGGAAAGGTAGGTAGATAAATAGGGACAGATGTTTAGGCAGGTAGGGACGGCTGGTAGAGTAAGGATTGTTAGGATAGAAGCCTGTCATCTCCGGGTTCCTGGTGACGGGCTGAGGGCTTTTCACTGTCAGATTTTTGTTTTGCAGAAGTGAATTACTGATATAGGGCTTACAGGCACCAATCCTGGCTCTGGGTAAGTGTTGTAATATAGAGAGTTAGGTTGTATTGTATTATATTATATAGTATTGTATTGTGAGATGTTCCTGGAGGTCATGAGTTCCTCAGTGAAGTTTATTTTTGTATTGTGTGGGGGTTTTATGGTGGTGGGAGGGGGGTTGGTGGTAGGTTTGTTATAGTTGTATTTGCTGTGTAACTAAAAAAAAAAAAAAAAAATATATATATATATATATATATATATATAAAAGAAAAAAAAAATTGTGTGGTTTAGATAGATGTGTTTTAAGCCAGGTGGCTTTTGTGTTTCTTTTTGGGCGATGGACCAGGGTTTTCTTTGTCAGGTTTGGTGTGAAGTGTGTATGTGTGTATTAATAAAATGTTTCTTCTCTCCTTGGGTGACGTAACCTGGGGAGGAGGAGATCTGGAGGAAACAAAAAGTGAGATGAAGTCGGCTGCCATTCTAGGCTGAAGTCACCTGCCTTTCTCAGATCGCAGCCGCTAAGCAGCTTGAGGCCGGGCAAGTCCAGGAATGGGAGACCGGCCGGGAATCCCTGGTGCAGCATCAGAGAGAAAGATGAAGGAGGAAGCTTCTCTGAGGAAGAAGACAGGTTTTGTTTTGGGGGGGGTTACTTTGAATGGGGGCAGTTATGCTGGACTCGGACTTTTGCTTGGACTGGGGGGGTAATGTTGGACTCGGATGGTTGTTTTGCTGGGGTTTGGATTTTTGTTCTTTATTAATTGTAAGTTTTGTATTTTTTATATTAAAAGAGTTCCCTGTATACAGAGATACATGATAAGATCCTGTCTGCAGTCACCACTAGGGGGAGCTCCCTGTATACAGAGATACATGATAAGATCCTGTCTGCAGCCACCACTAGGGGAGCTCCCTGTATACAGAGATACATGATAAGATCCTGTCTGCAGTCACCACTAGGGGGAGCTCCCTGTATACACAGATACATGATAAGATCCTGTCTGCAGCCACCACTAGGGGAGCTCCCTGTATACAGAGATACATAAGATCCTGTCTGCAGCCACCACTAGGGGGAGCTCCATGTATACAGAGATACATGATAAGATCCTGTCTGCAGTCACCACTAGGGGGAGCTCCCTGTATACAGAGATACATGATAAGATACTGTCTGCAGTCACCACTAGGGGGAGCTCCCTGTATACAGAGATACATGATAAGATCCTGTGTGCAGCAACCACTAGGGGGAGCTCCCTGTATACAGATATACATGATAAGATCCTGTCTGTAGTCTCCACTAGGGGGAGCTCCCTGTATATAGAGATAGATGATTAGATCCTGTCTGCAGCCACCACTAGGGGAGCTCCCTGTATATAGAGATAGATGATAAGATCCTGTCTTAGTCTCCACTAGGGGGAGCTCCCTGTATATAGAGATAGATGATTAGATCCTGTCTGCAGCCACCACTAGGGGGAGCTCCCTGTATATAGAGATAGATGATTAGATCCTGTCTGCAGTCACCACTAGGGGGAGCTCCCTGTATACAGAGATACATGATAAGATCCTGTCTGCAGCCACCACTAGGGGAGCTCCCTGTATACAGAGATACATGATAAGATCCTGTCTGTAGTCTCCACTAGGGGGAGCTCCCTGTATATAGAGATACATGATTAGATCCTGTCTGCAGCCACCACTAGGGGAGCTCCCTGTATACAGAGATACATGATAAGATCCTGTCTGCAGTCACCACTAGGGGGAGCTCCCTGTATATAGAGATAGATGATAAGATCCTGTCTGCAGCCACCACTAAGGGGAGCTCCCTGTATACAGAGATACATAAGATCCTGTCTGCAGCCACCACTAGGGGGAGCTACCTGTATACAGAGATACATGATAAGATCCTGTCTGTAGTCTCCACTAGGAGGAGCTCCCTGTATACAGAGATACATGATAAGATCCTGTCTGCAGTCACCACTAGGGGGAGCTCCCTGTATACAGAGATACATGATAAGATCCTGTCTGTAGTCTCCACTAGGGGGAGCTCCCTGTATATAGAGATAGATGATTAGATCCTGTCTGCAGCCACCACTAGGGGGAGCTCCCTGTATATAGAGATAGATGATAAGATCCTGTCTGCAGCCACCACTAGGGGGAGCTCCCTGTATACAGAGATACATGATAAGATCCTGTCTGTAGTCTCCACTAGGAGGAGCTCCCTGTATACAGAGATACATGATAAGATTCTGTCTGCAGTCTCCACTAGGGGGAGCTCCCTGTATACAGAGATACATGATAAGATCCTGTCTGCAGTCACCACTAGGAGGAGCTCCCTGTATACAGAGATACATGATAAGATCCTGTCTGTAGTCTCCACTAGGAGGAGCTCCCTGTATACAGAGATGCATGATAAGGTCCTGTTTGCAGTCTCCACTAGGGGGAGCTCCCTGTATACAGAGATACATGATAAGATCCTGTCTGCAGCCACCACTAGGAGGAGCTCCCTGTATACAGAGATACATGATAAGATCCTGTCTGCAGCCACCACTAGGAGGAGCTCCCTGTATACAGAGATACATGATAAGATCCTGTCTGCAGTCACCACTAGGGGAGCTCCCTGTATACAGAGATACATGATAAGATCCTGTCTGTAGTCTCCACTAGGAGGAGCTCCCTGTATACAGAGATGCATGATAAGGTCCTGTTTGCAGTCTCCACTAGGGGGAGCTCCCTGTATACAGAGATACATGATAAGATCCTGTCTGCAGCCACCACTAGGAGGAGCTCCCTGTATACAGAGATACATGATAAGATCCTGTCTGCAGCCACCACTAGGAGAAGCTCCCTGTATACAGAGATACATAGAATCATAGAATACAGGGAGGAGCTCCCTGTATACAGAGATACATGATAAGATCCTGTCTGCAGCCACCACTAGGGGGAGCTCCCTGTATACAGAGATACATGATAAGATCCTGTCTGCAGCCACCACTAGGGGAGCTCCCTGTATATAGAGATAGATGATTAGATCCTGTCTGCAGCCACCACTAGGGGGAGCTCCCTGTATATAGAGATAGATGATAAGATCCTGTCTGCAGCCACCACTAAGGGGAGCTCCCTGTATACAGAGATACATAAGATCCTGTCTGCAGCCACCACTAGGGGAGCTACCTGTATACAGAGATACATGATAAGATCCTGTGTGTAGTCTCCACTAGGAGGAGCTCCCTGTATACAGAGATACATGATAAGATTCTGTCTGCAGTCTCCACTAGGGGGAGCTCCCTGTATACAGAGATACATGATAAGATCCTGTCTGCAGCCACCACTAGGGGGAGCTCCCTGTATACAGAGATACATGATAAGATCCTGTCTGCAGTCACCACTAGAGGGAGCTCCCTGTATACAGAGATACATGATAAGATCCTGTCTGCAGTCACCACTAGGGGGAGCTCCCTGTATACAGAGATACGATAAGATCCTGTCTGCAGTCACCACTAGGGGGAGCTCCCTGTATATAGAGATACATGATAAGATCCTGTCTGTAGTCTCCACTAGGGGGAGCTCCCTGTATACAGAGATACATGATAAGATCCTGTCTGCAGTCACCACTAGGGGGAGCTCCTGTATATAGAGATACATGATAAGATCCTGTCTGCAGTCACCACTAGGGGAGCTCCCTGTATACAGAGATACATGATAAGATCCGTCTGTAGTCTCCACTAGGAGGAGCTCCCTGTATACAGAGATACATGATAAGATCCTGTCTGCAGCCACCACTAGGGGAGCTCCCTGTATACAGAGATACATGATAAGATCCTGTCTGCAGCCACCATTAGGGGAGCTCCCTGTATACAGAGATACATGATAAGATCCTGTCTGCAGCCACCACTAGGGGGAGCTCCCTGTATACAGAGATACATGATAAGATCCTGTCTGCAGCCACCACTAGGGGAGCTCCCGATATAAAGGGATATATGATAAGATTCTGTCTGCAGCCACCACTAGGGGGAGCTCCCTGTATACAGAGATACATGATAAGATCCTGTCTGCAGCCACCACTAGGGGGAGCTCCCTGTATACAGAGATACATGATAAGATCCTGTCTGCAGCCACCACTAGGGGAGCTCCCTGTATACAGAGATACATGATAAGATCCTGTCTGCAGCCACCACTAGGGGAACTCCTTGTATACAGAGATACATGATAAGATCCTGTCTGCAGCCACCACTAGGGGAGCTCCCTGTATAGAGATACATGATAAGATCCTGTCTGTAGTCTCCACTAGGAGGAGCTCCCTGTATACAGAGATACATGATAAGATCCTGTCTGCAGCCACCACTAGGGGGAGCTCCCTGTATACAGAGATACATGATAAGATCCTGTCTGCAGCCACCACTAGGAGGAGCTCCCTGTATACAGAGATACATGGTAAGATCCTGTCTGCAGTCACCACTAGGGGAAGCTCCCTGTATACAGAAATGCATGATAAGATCCTGTCTGCAGCCACCACTAGGGGAGCGCCCTGTATACAGAGATACATGATAAGATCCTGTCTGCAGCCACCACTAGGGGGAGCTCCCTGTATACAGAAATGCATGATAAGATCCTGTCTGCAGCCACCACTAGGGGAAGCTCCCTGTATACAGAAATGCATGATAAGATCCTGTCTGCAGCCACCACTAGGGGAGCGCCCTGTATACAGAGATACATAAGATCCTGTCTGCAGTCACCACTAGGGGGAGCGCCCTGTATACAGAGATACATGATAAGTTCCTGTCTGCAGCCACCACTAGGGGAAGCTCCCTGTATACAGTGATACATGATAAGATCCAGTCTGCAGCCACCACTAGGGGAGCTCCCTGTATACAGAGATACATAAGATCCTGTCTGCAGTCACCACTAGGGGAGCTCCCTGTATACAGTGATACATGATAAGATCCTGTCTGCAGCCACCACTAGGGGGAGCTCCCTGTATACAGTGATACATGATAAGATCCAGTCTGCAGGTCATGACCAGGAGTAGAATGGACGTTACTGATCACGTACTCTGGTGCGACAGGTCAGCACCCCCCGACAATAGGATAGTGCTCCTCTTACTGGTGGTATTTATAGGGAACCTGTCAGCAGGATTGTGCTCAGTGACTACAGTGTCACAGGGCCTAAAACAGAGCCTTGTGGTACCCCACTTGAGACATTCTTCTAACTGGATGTGCAGCCATTTACGACCACTCTTTGGGTCCGATCACTAAGCCAGTTATGAATCCACCTAACAGTTGCCTTGTCCATTCCATACTTAGTCATTTTTTCAATAAGGATTGTGTGAGATACTTTGTCAAATGCTTTGCTGAAGTCAAGATATACTATATCTACAGCATTTCCCTGATCCACCCAGTCAGTGATTCTGTCATAGAAGGAAATTAAGTTAGTCTGACATGACTTATTATTTACAAACCCATGCTGACTCTAGTTAATCACTTCATTCTTATCCAGGTACTTGCATACATGTTCTTTAATAATTTGTTCAAAGATCTTTCCTGGTATAGAAGTCAGACTCACCGGCCTGTAGTTCCCTGGGTCCACCTTCTTCCCCTTTTTGAAGATAGGAACAACATTTGCTCTTCATGATGTATTGTTCAACATCTTTATCAATGATTTAGATGAAGGAATTGAGGGTAAACTGATCAAATTTGCTGATGACACAAAGCTAGGAGGGGTAGCTAATACTAGAGAAGAGAGAGAGAGGATTCAAAAAGATATACATAAACTGGAGCAGTGGGCAGCAACTAACAGAATGGATTTTAACAGGGAAAAATTCAAAGTACTACATCTGGGCAATAAAAATGAAAAAAGCATATACAAAATGGGAGGAATAGGGCTAAGTAACAGCACATGTGAAAAAGACTTGGGTATACTAATTGATCACAGACTTAACATGAGTCAACAGTGTGATGCAGCAGCAAAAAAGGCAAATGCAATTCTAGGATGTATCAACAGAAGCATACAGTCTAGATCACGTGAGGTCATTATTGCCCTCTACTCCTCTTTGGTCAGACCTCATCTGGAATACTGTGTCCAGTTTTGGGCACCACATTTTAAAGAAGACATCAACAAACTGGAGCAAGTTAAGAGAAGAGCCACCAGAATGGTGACCGGTCTGCAAACCATGTCCTATGAGGAACGGTTGCAGGATTTGGGAATGTTTAGCTTGCAAAAAAGAAGACTGAGAGGAGACTTAATAGCTGTCTACAAATATCTCAAGGGCTGTCACATTGTAGAAGGATCATCTTTATTCTCATTTGCACAAGGAAAGACTAGAAGCAATGGGATGAAACTGAATGGGAGGAGACACAGATTAGATATTAGAAAAAACTTTTTGACAGTTAGGGTGATCAATGAGTGGAACAGGCTGCCACAAGAGGTGGTGAGTTCTCCTTCAATGGAAGTCTTCAAACAGAGGCTGGATAGACATCTGTCTGGGATGATTTAGAGAATCCTGCTTTGAGCAGGGGGTTGGACCAGATGGCCCAGGAGGTCCCTTCCAACTCTACCATTCTATGATTCTATGTGTCAGGTCGGCGCAGTTATACTGATTACACTGATACCTGGTGATGAAATCCGTCTTGTGGTTGTTCTTTAGTGTTTATTTTCAGTTTTCAATTAATGATATGTTCGGGCCCCGGGGCGGCTTGTGGGGGGTTCTTTATGTGGTGCTCTGATTTATACTGCAGCCTGCTGACAGGTCACTGATCTCTCAGCTATCTCTGAGATGCTACTGCTCAGGTGCAGCGCAACCATGGAGGACAATTTTTTTCTTCTTCTGCAGTAAGTTGTCCCCAGGTATCACTGTAATCAGTATAACGGCACCGACCTGACACTGTCTGTAGTCACTGAGCACAATCCTGCTGACAGGTATCAGTGTAATCAGTATAACGGCACTGACCTGACACTGTCTGTAGTCACTGAGCACAATCCTGCTGACAGGTATCAGTGTAATCAGTATAACGCCGCTGACCTGACACTGTCTGTAGTCACTGAGCACAATCCTGCTGACAGGTATCACTGTAATCAGTATAACGGCACCGACCTGACACTGTCTGTAGTCACTGAGCACAATCCTGCTGACAGGTATCAGTGTGATCAGTATAGCAGCACCGACCTGACACTGTCTGTAGTCACTGAGCACAATCCTGCTGACAGGTATCAGTGTAATCAGTATAACGGTGCTGACCTGACACTGTCTGTAGTCACTGAGCACAATCCTGCTGACAGGCATCAGTGTAATCAGTATAACGGTGCTGACCTGACACTGTCTGTAGTCACTGAGCACAATCCTGCTGACAGGTATCAGTGTAATCAGTATAATGGCGCCGACCTGACACTGTAGTCACTGAGCACAATCCTGCTGACAGGTATCAGTGTAATCAGTATAACAGCGCCAACCTGACACTGTCTGTAGTCACTGAGCACAATCCTGCTGACAGGTATGTGTAATCAGTATAACGGCACTGACCTGACATTGTCTGTAGTCACTGAGCACAATCCTGCTGACAGGTATCAGTGTAATCAGTATAACGGCGCTGACCTGACACTATCTGTAGTCACTGAGCACAATCCTGCTGACAGGTATCAGTGTAATCAGTATAACGGCGCTGACCTGACACTGTAGTCACTGAGCACAATCCTGCTGACAGGTATCAGTGTAATCAGTATAACGGCGCTGACCTGACACTGTCTGTAGTCACTGAGCACAATCCTGCTGACAGGTATCAGTGTAATCAGTATAACGGCACTGACCTGACACTGTCTGTAGTCACTGAGCACAATCCTGCTGACAGGTATCAGCGTAATCAGTATAACGGCGCTGACCTGACACTGTCTGTAGTCACTGAGCACAATCCTGCTGACAGGTATCAGTGTAATCAGTATAATGGCGCTGACCTGACACTGTCTGTAGTCACTGAGCACAATCCTGCTGACAGGTATCAGTGTAATCAGTATAATGGCGCCGACCTGACACTGTAGTCACTGAGCACAATCCTGCTGACAGGTATCAGTGTAATCAGTATAACAGCGCCAACCTGACACTGTCTGTAGTCACTGAGCACAATCCTGCTGACAGGTATCAGTGTAATCAGTATAATGGCACTGACCTGACATTGTCTGTAGTCAGAGCACAATCCTGCTGACAGGTATCAGTGTAATCAGTATAACGGCGCTGACCTGACACTATCTGTAGTCACTGAGCACAATCCTGCTGACAGGTATCAGTGTAATCAGTATAACGGCGCTGACCTGACACTGTAGTCACTGAGCACAATCCTGCTGACAGGTATCAGTGTAATCAGTATAACGGCGCTGACCTGACACTGTCTGTAGTCACTGAGCACAATCCTGCTGACAGGTATCAGTGTAATCAGTATAATGGCGCTGACCTGACAATGTCTGTAGTCACTGAGCACAATCCTGCTGACAGGTATCAGCGTAATCAGCATAACGGCGCTGACCTGACACTGTCTGTAGTCACTGAGCACAATGCTGGTGACAGGTATCAGTGTAATCAGTATAATGGCGCCGACCTGACACTGTCTGTAGTCACTGAGCACAATCCTGCTGACAGGTATCAGTGTAATCAGTATAATGGCACCGACCTGACACTGTAGTCACTGAGCACAATTCTGATCACAGGACACTTAAGGGTCAGTTATATTTTCTTTGGGGTCACTAGTTCTGTTGATCGGATGATGTTTCCTTCCACCATTTGTCATCTGATCATGTGCAGCAGAACTGCCGTATAAACATTTTATTTTACTCATATGGCGCCATTACTTCCACAGAGCTTTACAGACATTATCATCACTGTCCCCAATGGGGCTCTCAATCTAGATATCCTATCAGGATGTTTTTGGAGTGTGGGAAGAAACCCACGCAAACACGGGGAGAACATACAAACTCCTTGCAGATGCTGTACTTGGTGGGATTTGAACCCAGGACCCCAGCACTGCAAGGCTGCAGTGCTAACCACTGAACCACCGTGCCGCTCATGGATGACATCTGCCCGGAGTTTTTATGTTCTTCCCGTGTTTCCTCCCACACTCCAAAGACTGAAAGGGAATGTGGATTGTGAGCCCTGATGGGGACAGTGGTAATGGTGTCTGTACAGCGCTGCTGAATATGATGGCGCTATATAAGTGAGCATAATAATAACGCGCACAGGAGCTGCTGCTCTAGACCGAAACGATGAGCGATAAAGATCAGATACTTTATTATGTCACAGGAAGGAACATCATCACTGCAGTCTGCAGCAGCACAGGACGCCATATTGGTAACCCTCACCACCCCACCCAACGCTTTTTGCCTCTCCCTCACCCCTCTAACTCTACACTCCTCTCACCCTACTTCGCACCGCTATCCTAACCCTCATTCCTCTTGTCCTATGCTGCTGTCAGGGTTAAAATATATTTTTGTACTTTTATATGATGCTTATGTGCTAGCTTCCATTTTGTGTATTCAAACAATAAGCTTTCCTTGCTACGTGTCATTCAGCTCAAAACTAATTCTAAGACCCATTTCTGAGAAATGGGGCCGGATCCTAAATTCCAAGAAGTTGCATCAGCCAAAGGTTACATCATTCAAGGACTGGGCTGAAGGAACAGTGGGACCAATCCAGATGGCAGAATACTATACATATCCATATATGGCTATACTGTTTCTCTTTAGGTACCCCTTGCTCCACCCTGATGTACCATGTATTTAATCTTGTGTAAGAGGAAAATAAAGGCAGAACGTTGCTGAGCCCTTACTGACGCCGGTAGCAGTACAGAGCATGCACTGAGTTTGAACCAGCCTGTTGTCTGACTCATTCTTTGAATGGTTAACCCATGCTCATAGCCTGAATCTGGAGTGACTGGAGGACGAGTGGTTTGTCGAAACGACCCCGACAATTGGCGCCCAACGTGGGGCGTGGCCAGCGGCTCGCTACTTGCCAGACCCGTCTCATAGATTTCCCGGTGGTACCCGCGGTGACTGAATTCGAGGACTGATCACCCTCCGTCGAGCACGGTAAGTTGAGAGCATATATTTATATGTCCCACTTGCCTGTGTGTCAGTCACTGTGGGTCCTGTCGTGTTTTCTGTCTGGGTCTGGTGAGTGACCGGTCGAGTGGTGAGACTGGGGCGACCCCGCGCCACGTCCCAAACCAGCAATCGTGAGACCGAGTGACGTCGCGTACCTGCGCGCACTTGTGTGTACACCACTTCCTCCTCCTCCGGTCACTGTGTTTCTGTTTAGATAGTTGTCTCCCGTGATTGTTAGAAGGTCTTTAGTATCATTATTACCTGGTGCACATGCATTCCATCCGAGACAAATTGAAGGTTGGTCTTTGTCTAAATACGGGAGAATCCCACAAGGGGGTTACTCGCTGTTAAGGTTAGGGTGATTTCGGTGGGCCGTACTGTAAAGTCACCACTTAAGATTAGGGAAAGGACGGATTGAAGTGTTCTCCGTCCTCGTCAGTGTATTGAGTAGTTGTCTACGCTGACAAGTGGTGGCCTGACGGTGGCACCGGTAGTCTGAGTCGCGACAGGCTATTATCCCCGTTTTAATCATGATGCGATTGTTTAAATCTGAAAGACCCCACAAATTGCAACCAGGTGCAGTGGGGTTGTTGAGTTAGTTGAATCACGGGAAGGCAAGAAGGCTGTTAAAAATGTGGAGTCTGTATAAGATGATGGGTCTACCCAGTACAGGGAGACTCCAGCCTTCAGTGTGGAAGGAATATGTAACACAGAAGAAGGAAAATTGGTAGATTAAGCTAGATACGATAGACTGATAGATGAGATATACAAGTGTTATGTTGGTAGGACCGGACCTGATAATGCAGAAGTCAATGACGCAGCAGCAGGGTTCTGTTTAGAGAAGTGACAAGAAAAAAAAAAAAAAAGCATGTAAAGATAGACAGGCAGGGAAAGGAAAAAGAGCCAAAAGATTATTTCTGGGCTCTAAGAAAAGCTTGGGTAGAAATGGGTTTTGTCCCGGAAAACAAGACTAGTGAGAGGGTACTAGCAAGTGCATACATGAATGGGTTAAAAAAGGAAGTGACAGAAAAGCTGAAAGTAAGTAGACCAGATTGGAGATCAGTTAAAGCAGAGGATCTAGCCAGAATAGCACAAGGGACACAACATGATTTAGCGCAGGCAAAGAGAGGAGCAAGGATACATGCTGTAGGTACTTGTCCTGCAAACAGCAGGGAGGGGAGACGTGTGCCAGGAGATGGATAGAAATTGTGCTACAAACCAGGACACTTCAGGAGAGATTGCAGAAACTGGTAGCAAGTGGTGTTTTAGTTAAAACCTAGCCCCCACTGTTGTGAATGGGTTTGAGATGAGTTCTGAGCAGAGGCTCCCTCTGGTGGTTACAAGCGGTACTAGTGAGGATTGTGAGGACTGGGAATCAGGTGTTACTGATTGGTCTTATATAAGGGAGTCATTTTCCCATCAGGGTTGCCGGTGATCAATTGTTCTGGTCTGAATCCTTCTTTCCAGTTTCCCTTGTAGCCTGCTGTGTCGTGTCTGCATCTCCTGCTATCAGATAAGACAATTTCTTATTTTGTGTTTTTCTATATTTTTGCATTTTGTCCTGCACTTCTGTGGGGCCTTCAGGGTCCCCTCCGGGAGCTTTTGCCCTCTCAGTTTAGTCCAGCCACTGTGTTTTGTACTTTTGCTTTTTCCAGTTTTTTTTCAGTGGCTGCTGTTTTGTTTTTGTTACACCAGAGAACTAATTTAGGTGGTAGAGGTCGTGTGATCTCAGGTGATTTTTAAATTAGTAGAGTTGGTGTTTTTTCAGGGTTTTCTGAGATTGCAGTAAGTACCCTTCCTATCCTTTTCTATTTAGATAGTTTGGGCCCCAGCGTTTGCTCATACTATTTTCTTTCTGTGTCAGTATTTCCTCTTGTCTAACCGCCATTACATGTTTGGGGGGTTTCTATTATCTTTGGGGTTCTGCTCCGGGGCAGATAGCTTTCCTATTTCTATCTTTAGGTGTAGTTAGTTTCTCAGGCTGTGACGAGGCGTCTAGGACCATCGTAGGAACGCTCCACGGCTGCCTCTAGTTGCGGTGGTTAGTCAGGGTACTGCAATCTCATAGATTCCAACTGCTCTGGTGTATTTCCTTTTTTACCTGCACTCCTCAGCTACCGTAACATAACAGTATCACCGGCCATAAAAATTGTATGGTACTCACAGAAGGGAAAAAATATTTTGAAGAAAAGTTGTCAGAGATATTTTTCTGTTTGTTGCATTTTTTTTTTTTTTTTCCCTCTGTATCTCTGGGTGCTGGGGAGGATCTTTTCTCCCAATGGAGTTTGCACAGTTGTCTGGCCGTGTGGATCAGCTTGCCACTGAGGTTCAGAGTATTGCTGCATATCTTGCTAGGTTGCCTGTTGTGGAACCTAGGATCCCCATGCCAGATTTGTTTTTAGGGGATCGAGCTAAGTTTCAGAATTTCAAAAATAATTGTAAATTGTTTTTTGCCTTAAAATCTAAGTCCTCAGGAAACGCAGCGCAGCAGGTTCAAATTATCATCTCTCTCCTGCGCGGCGATCCTCAGGATTGGGCTTTTTCCCTGATACCTGGGGATCCTGTTTTGAGTGATGTTGATGCATTTTTTCAGGCTTTGGGGTTATTGTACGATGAGCCTAATGTCACTGATCAAGCTGAAAAAGCCTTGTTGGCATTAAATCAGGGCTTGATGACACTGAGTTATACTGTCAGAGATTCCGTAGGTGGGCAGTCCTGACCAAGTGGAATGACGACGCTTTGGCAGCCCTTTTCCGGAAGGGTCTGTCGGATAATGTAAAGGATGTTATGTGGGATTCCCTGTCCCCTCTGGTCTTAATGATTCTATGTCATTAGCGATTCAAATTGACAGACGTTTGCGTGAGCGGAGAAGTATGCGTGGAGTGGTGTTGCCTTGTGAGCCAGCTTCTGAGCCCATGCAGTGTGATGGAGTGGTGTCTGGGGCACAGCGTCATGAGTTTCGAAAGCGCAATGGGTTATGTTTCTACTGTGGTGATGCCTCTCATGCTATTTCAGTCTGCCCTAAGCGGGGAAGACATTTTGCACGCTCAGTTGTCTTGGGTAGTGTTCAGACTAAGTTTTTATTAACTGTCGCTCTGATATGCTCTCTGTCCTCATTTTCTGCTCAGGCTTTCGTTGATTCTGGAGCAGCTATTAACCTGATGGATTATGATTTTGCTAAACGTTGTGGGTTTCCCTTGATACCCCTACAGAAGTCTATTCCTTTACTGGGGATCGATTCTACCCCTTTGGCTGAGAATAAACCCCAGTTTTCTACTCAGGTGATAATGAGGGTTGAACCTGATCACCAGGAGTGCTGCAAATTTTTGGTTCTATATAATCTGCATGACATTATAGTGCTGGTTTCCCTTGGTTACAGTCTCATAATCCTGTTTTGGATTGGAAATCTGTGTCTGTAACCAGTTGGGGCTGCCAATGTGTTAATACCAACACTCCTGTTTTTTCTGCCTCCCCCCAGGCTGAGGATGTTCCTGACTTTTGTTTGATTTTTCTGATGTGTTTAGCGAAAGTAAATCTGCATCCTTACCTCCCCATAGGAGCTATGACTGCGCTATTGAATTAGTGCCTGGTAGTAAATTCCCTAAAGGTCGCCTTTTTAACTTGTCTGTACCTGAACATGACGCTATGCGGTCTTATATCAAGGAATCATTGGAGAAGGGTCATATCAGACCATCCTCTTCACCCTTAGGTGCCGGTTTTTTCTTTGTGGCCAAAAAAGATGGTTCATTAAGGCCGTGTATTGATTATCGTCTCTTGAACAATATTACTGTGAAATATCAATACCCGTTACCCTTGATTTCTGACCTGTTTTCCAGGGTGAAAAACGCTACTTGGTTTACCAAGCTTGACCTCAGGGGGCATATAACCTTATTCGCATTAAGCACGGGGATGAATGGAAGACGGCATTTAACACCCCTGAAGGGCATTTTGAGTACCTTGTGATGCCCTTTGGGCTCACTAATGCTCCTTCCGTCTTCCAGTCCTTCATGAATGACATTTTC
The DNA here is from genome assembly GCA_033576555.1 of Oophaga sylvatica. Lineage (NCBI taxonomy): Eukaryota > Metazoa > Chordata > Amphibia > Anura > Dendrobatidae > Oophaga > Oophaga sylvatica. The sequence goes on from JARQOD010004897.1 coordinate 43,622, forward strand.
AGGGATTTTGTGGACAAGTTTCTGATTGTTTATTTGGATGATATCTTGATTTTTTCTAATGACTGGGACTCTCATGTGAAACATGTTCGAACTGTATTCCAGATTTTGAGAGAGAATGCTCTGTATGTGAAGGGATCAAAGTGTCTTTTTGGCGTACAGAAGATCTCATTTCTGGATTCATTTTGTCCCCATCTGTTATTGAAATGGACCCGGTCAAGGTTCAGGCCATCTGTGATTGGGTCCAACCTACTTCATTAAAGGCTCTTCAGAGATTTTTGGGTTTTGCCAATTTTTATCGTAAATTTATTGGTAATTTCTCGGTTATTGTTAAACCATTAACTGATTTGACCAGAAAGGGTTCTGATGTGGTGAATTGGCCTCCTGAGGCAGTCTCTGCGTTTCAGGAACTTAAGCAGAGATTCACTTCTGCTCCTGTTCTACGGCAGCCTGATGTTTCTCTGCCATTTCAGGTGGAGGTTGATGCCTCTGAAATTGGGGCAGGTGCCGTTTTGTCCCAAAAAGATCCAGAGACCTCTAAAAGTAACCCTTGTGCCTTTTTCTCTCGAAAATTTTCTCCTACTGAACGTAATTATGACGTGGGTAATCGGGAGTTATTGGCCATGAAGTGGGCTTTTGAAGAGTGGAGACATTGGCTGGAGGGAGCCAAACATCAGGTGGTGGTCCTTACGGACCATAAGAATCTGGTCTATCTGGAATCTGCCAAGCGACTCAATCCTAGACAGGCCAGGTGGGCCTTGTTTTTCACACGTTTTAATTTTGTGTTTCCTTTCTTCCTGGCACTAAGAATGTTAAGGCGGATGCCCTCTCGAGGAGTTTCCTTGCGGACTCTCCTGAGCTATCTGATCCCTCTGTTATTTTGAAGGAGGGTGTAGTTCTTTCCGCCATCTCGCCCAATTTGAGACTTGCTCTGGAGGGGTGTCAGGAGGATAGGCCCGAGCGCTGCCCTGTTGGAAAATTGTTTGTCCCGGACCAATGGAAAAAAGAGTGTGATGTCTGAGATTCATTGTTCCGCATTGGCTGGGCATCCCGGAATTTTTGGTACCAGAGACTTGGTTAGTCGGTCCTTTTGGTGGCCTACCTTGTCTCGCGATGTCAGGGAATTTGTGCAGTCCTGCGGGACTTGCTCTCGCTCCAAGCCTTGCTCTCGCTCTAGTGGTTTGTTGATGCCATTGCCTGTGCCCAAGAGACCATGGACCCATATCTCTATGGATTTCTTTCCGACTTCCGTTTCTCAGAGAATGACCACCATCTGGGTAATTTGTGTAGTTTTTCCAAAAGATACATCTTGTGCCAACCAATTGCCTTCCTCCCTGAATTGGTGCCGTTTTCCCCTTCAGCACGTGGTTCGTTTACCACGGCATTCCTGAGAACATTGTCGACAGGGAGCCATTTGTTTCCAATTTTGGAGGCTTTTTTTTAAAACGGGTGTTCAATTGCTTCTCCTCGCATTTCATCCTCAACCAATGGTCAAACTGAGAGAACAAACCAGCATTGGAGATTACTAAGATGCTTTTGGCTGCTGTCAGGATGACTGGGCTCTTTTTTGCTTTGGCTGAGTTTGCTCTTAATAATAGGCTACCTGCCACTTTGATGTCTCCGTTTTTCTGTAATTCTGGGTTTCACCCTCGATTTTCTTCAGGACGCGGAGCTTCTTCTGTCCAGGTGTTACTCTGTTGTTTAGCGTAGCAGCAATTTGGGACCATAGTGGAGAGGTTGTCCCTCTCTCAGGAGAAGGCCCACGTTTCTAACCGCATAGGACGATGGTCCTCGGTTTAAAGGGGGGACTTGGCTGGTTGCCTCAAAGAAATTCCTAGAGAGAGCATCTCCTAAATTTAAGCCAGGTTCATTGACCTTATAAGATCATGGAGATTATTAAATCCTGTTTCTTTTGTTTGCTTTTTCCCCGGGACATTTAAGATCCATAACTGTTCCACAACCTTGTTGAAGAGGTTGTTGACCAGTGGTTCCTGCGCTGTGCCTCCTACCCTTTTGGTTGAGGCAATCTGGATTTGGGTTAAAAATATTGGATTCTCGTTTTCTGACGAAAACTCCAGTATTTGGGTTAAATGAAGGTTATGGTCAGGAAACAATTCTTGGGTGTTTGCTTCGGCATCCGCTAGGGACTTATCCTGCGTACAAAGAACTCATCCTGAACGACCTGGTTGCTCAAATAGGGTTCGGTGACCCCTCCTCAAGGGGGGGGTACTGTTGTGAATGGTTTGAGATGAGTTCTGAGCAAGGCTCCCTCTGGTGGTACAAGCGGTACAGTGAGGATTTGGGACGGGAATTCAGGTTTACTGATGGTCTTATATAAGGGATCATTTTCCCATCAGGGTTGCCGGTGATCAATTGTTCTGGTCTGAATCCTTCTTTCCATTTCCCTTGACCTGCTGTGTCGTGTCTGCACTCCTGCAACAAATAAGACAATTTTTATTTTGTGTTTTTTCTAATTTTTGCATTTTGTCCTGCACTTCTTGGGGGCCTTCATCCCCCCGGGGGGCTTTTGCCCTCTCATTTATCCCACCACTGTGTTTTGACTTTTGCTTTTCCAGTTTTTTTTAGTGGCTGCTGTTTGTTTTTGTTTACACCAAGAACTAATTTAGGTGGAAGGTCGTGTACCAGGTGTTTTGAAATATAGAGTTGGTGTTTTTTCAGGGTTTTTTTAAATTTTGCAGTAATACCCCTTTCCACCTTTTCTATTAGATAGTTTGGGCCCCAGCTTTGCTCAACATTTTTTTCTGTTCAGTAATTTCCTCTTGTCAACCGCCAATACATTTTGGGGCTTCATTATCTTTGGGTTCGCCCGGGGCAGATTAGCTTTCCTATTTCTATCTTTAGGGATTATTTCTCAGGGCTGTGACGGGCGTCTAGGACCAACGTAGGAACGCCCCACGGCTGCCCATTTGGGTGGTTATCGGGTACTGCAATCTCAAGATTCCAACGCTCTGTGTATTTCCTTTTTTTACCTCACTCCTCAGCTACCGTAACATAACACCCCACCTTCGGCAACTCTGAGCTAGTTTCTTACCAGTGCCTTGACAGTAAACTTCACTTCACTTCCCCCTTCAACTACAGATTAAAACTCTATGTATCGCTGGTACAATAATATACACTTTTTGTTCCAGATATCTCAGGATGCGCTTGGTTCACAGTTATTGTTTTTGTCAATTTTTATTTTTAATATTTGATGACTTACTGATTTGTGCCCCCCGGAAACAGTGTCGAACGCAACAAACACTTATGTTTTTTCTTACCAAGCTGGATGAAAAGTTCAAGGATAAACTGCAATTTTTAAATTTTTCAGTTATTTTTTTGGGACATTGCATTACACCAGGGCGCGACATCTGACCAGCACTCCAAAGAAAACGTACGAATTTTCCTATTCCTTTAATGTTTTGTGCTCTTAGATATTTTTTGGACGGTTTCCTACTGCAGACATGGAATACGTGCATCCCATGCATCTCTCTATGACTGTACACCATTGTGCCTTTTAAACAACTCCGAAGGAAGCCGGTTTTATTCCCTCAAAACAGGATGGTGGGGGCTCCAGCGCTAGGAACCCCCAACTAGAACACCATTCACCCTTACTCCACAACAGCAGGACCGCGGCAAGAATTGACTCAGTTACATGGTGACAATCAAAGGCCTTAGATATTTCAGTGGAAGACTAGATGCGTGGCTAGAGGTGCCCCGCCGTGACGGGCAGTACAAGCGAGGACTATTGCTCCCAAATCGTCAGACATCGTCTATCACTACTACAGTACTTACACCTCATGATGTAACCCATACTGGACCGGTCAGCCGGCACAACCGTTTCAGCGCCGTCACCTTCGATTGCAATGTGCATTTTTAATGCCCCCCAAATTTTTTTGCAAGATGTACCACACTTAATCCTGCCACATTGTTACCCTCTCGGATCTAAAGGAGGGTCAGTTACGGTATTGTACAAAGAAACCCAAAAAGGGAATTCCTCATGATTGTGTTCACTATGGCAAGGAAACAGCAGGCCAAAAACCCCCATGTTTGAAACTGAAAGACTTAATGCGATTTTGAATTTTTTTGAAGGATTCGCCACCAAGAGACCAGGTACCTTCCACACCGGGTAAAAGCCATCGTCTCCCGAATGCAGTGATCAAGCAACCAAAGTCCCACATCATCGGCCCAGGGCTGAACTTAACTCTGCCAGGCTTAAGATGCTGAAGGTAGAATTGTTAACACCTAACAAATTCTAGATACCATTCCGGATAGCTCATATTTTTGGGCCAATTTGGAAATCTAGAGGATTTCCGACGGCCGCAGACACCCATTAAAAATGCGACCAGTCCAGCATTAATGATGCATTACAATTACCAAAAGAAGTACTGTCAAAAAATTAAAGCACTACCAACGCACTGATCAGGTGAGTAAAGGAAACGCAATGCCGATGCAGCGGAAAAACAGCAGCCATAACCACTCCAAGGGGTAACGAGCACCAGTAAGGCTCCCAAAAATCCCTTTGGTCGGAGGATCCTTATCCCAATGCAGGCTCAGGGGGCGCCAGAGGGTAGAAAAGTGGAAAAAGAAGGTGCATTCTGAATGCACAAATGGGTAGGGGAAAGGGTCGTTGATGCCTTCCAAGGGCGTTGAACCCTGCGGTCCCCAGAGTTACATGGGCCCAACCCACCATCCAAAAAATGCTGTAATGAGCATGATCAGAGCAGGGTGGCACCGGCTTTTTCCACTGTATAGAAGGTTTGATCCAGGGATGCATTGTTGTGCTACACATAATCAGGGAAGGGTACAAGACACCCCCAAACCCGCCCCCGGGGCCCCTCAATCCTTTCCAAACTGCGATTGATTATTTCACGCCAAAATCAGGGTCAGGATTATGTTGGGTGTTTGATTTTCTCGGTTGGCCGAGGCTTTCCCGATTGCCAAGGCTACAGCTACGGCAACCGCAAAGAAGCTGCTTGTGGAGGGGTGCAGGATGGAGTACCAAGTGATCGAAAGTGACAGAGTACACATTTCACAGGTGAAATAATGAATGAAGTCTTGAAGCTCTGGGAATTTCACAAGCTTTCCACACCCCATTCATCCACAAAGCAGTGGAAAAGAGAAAGACTAAATAGGACATTGAAGTTAAAAATCAAAAGGCCATGGCTGAAACAGGGAATCTTTCCTAATTTTACCATTACCCTATAATCATAAGGAACCTCCAAATAGGAAACTGGACTTTCTCCGTATAAGTATATTTGGCAAAGTCCTACAAGATGTTTTTTTTTCCCCCAAGCACTGGAAATGATAACCATGTATTAACTCAAGAAGGGATTTGCATAAAAGACTTAAGAAAGAAAACATGATAAAGTTTCAGTTCTCTTCCAGATCCGAACCAGGATCCTGGGATCCGCCTGCAGCCCGGAGACTGGGTAGTCAATAAAAGACACGTGAGAAAGAGTCTGGATCCAGATTTATGGACCTTTTCAAGTTCTACTGACCAATACCGCGTCAACTAAAAGGGGCAAGGAAACCTGGATCCACCACTCATTGAAGAAGACTTTGGAGAACCCCAAAAGGAATGATCACTAATACATTTTGCTTGCACCCTTTTGCAATAACGGATGCTTTGGAACAGACTTAGCTGTGTAATGGTGATTAATAACAGGTTCATTAGACACCACTAGCTTTAGTGGATGGACTGAAAGAACAAAACCAAACTGTTTGCAAACTGTTGGATTTGTACACATGCGCCGGTGACATCCACCATCTACCATTTCTGCAGTCCCACCGTGGAAGAGATTAACCTGGGAACTTTCCCCACTAGGACAAAAGCCCGGATGGTGCATGATAGAATATTTCAAAGTTTAAGATTTGGCAAACCCCATTATATTAAAGCATTCACTATATGGAACCTTCCACCCAATGTATTTTGGGGAAAGTGGGGATGGGGACTTAGGTCCAGATTTTCCGCTACTTGGACTGGGGCATGTACCCTGGTGAAATTGGCAATGCATTTTAAAATCTTGCCCGGGATCCTGAACGGCCCCTGAAACCGACTAGAAAAAGAAACTTAGACCATTATAACCACTAACTGAGATCCCAAAAGACGATTTGGTAAGACCTTACCTGTAAAAATCCTTTTTCAGCAAGGAAGGAGGGAACACGTCATACTAGTGGGAGGCGGAGCCCACACAGGATAGAACACCTCAATTAAAAAAAAAGGATGTTGACCGCCCCTCCACTTGGGCTCCTCCTACTCCAACTCCCCAGTCCGTACACAAGCTAAGGAAGAGCAAATATCACCACGGAGCAACAAACCCCTTCAAAAACTTCAGAAAAAAAAAAAAACGTTATGCAAATAACAGAAAAAACACACATTCCGGTACTACTCACGAACCGACCACTTCGATGAGCTGGCAATCTGGAAACAGAGCCTTAGCGCGCCGACCTCACCCAGATAATGCTATCAGAGAAGGGTCACGCCGCATCTGAAAATACAACAACACCTTCTGCCCAAGGGAGGGGCTGTGTCTCCCTTTCCTTCCTGAAAAGGATTTTACAGTAAGGTCTTACCAAAATCCGTCTTTCAGCACAATGAAGGGGGAGACACAGCTTACTTGGGACTCCAAAGCAGTCCAAATTAAGGGGGGGGGCAAAAAAAAAAAAAAAGACAGATTCCCAACAACTTAAAAATCGCAACTAGCGCTAAATACAATTCACAAAACTTAAACTACAGCCGCCTGAAGACCCTACGTCCCAAGGCCGCACAGCGGAAGCACAACGTTCCCTTATAAAATTTTGTAAACGTTGGACGGAGCGCCAGGCGCCCCCGACAGAGCAGCTCCGAGGCCCCCTTGATGAAACCCACGATGAAACCCACACCCTCGTGGGTGAGCTCGAATCTTAATCGGCAAGGTTCACCCTAAAGTCGGTAAGCCCTAAAATGGCCGACCGAATCCCCAAAGAGCTAAAGCCTTGGAAGCTCGTTGACCACGCCGCGACCTGCGGAATCACAAACAAGAATCCAATTTCCGAAAACTTTGATAATAGACAAAAGAACTTCAAAGCCCGACTAAATCCAATGGTGCAAGGCCTTCCTTCGAATTCCTTGGCCCGGACAGAGCGGGGCAACACAATACCTGGTTAACATAAATTGTGACACCACCTTAGGTAAAAAACCCCCGGGCGGAACCCACGCGATCCTGGTAAAACCCAAAAAGGAGGCGAGCAAGAGAGAGCCCCCAACTCAGAAACCCTTCCAAAGAAGTGACCGCCCACAGAAAAGCAACTTCCAAGAGAGCAAAGAAAGGCTAACGCTCCAAGGCCAAAAGGCCCTGTTGAAGAGCCCTAAGAAAGATTGGCCGCCAAGGAACACAAGCCCTTCCGCGCGGAAACGACGGGTTTACTCAGCGAAAAAAGGAACGTACACCCACGCAGGCGATAGCCTTCCGAAACAGCAAGGACAGAGCAAAACCTGACCCTTCAGGCAACGCCAAAAAACCTTGTCCAGCCCACGCAAAAAGGGCCCAAAAAATTTAGAAGGAAAAAACCCCCGGGGTTTCCCTTGAAGAACCCGAACACCCCCGAAAAGAAGGCCCCCAAATCTTGTATAAATCCAGTAGTACCGGGCCCCTGGCAGCTCCAGAGGGCAAGACTTGGCTGAAAAAAACCCTTTACGGGGCAAAATTTTGGTCTCAAAAAACCACGCCGTCAAACGCAGAACTTCAGGTCCGGGTGACAACGGCCCTTGGGGTTAAAAAGGGCCGGGCGAAGAGGGAGAGGGAAATGGGGGCGCTGCCAGAACGACCCCCAGCGTCGAAACCACTCCTCCTTGGCCAATCCGGGCACCAACAAAACCGGGACTCTCCCATCTGATTCGACCAACACCCGAGGAATAAGGATATCGGCGGGGAAAACATAGATTTAGCTCGATTGGTCCCACGGAGCCACCAGAGCACCCCCGCCACAGCCTTCGGGCCTTGGGA